>WNWK01006332.1:0-107089 GCA_009830355.1 Cherax destructor
TTGAGGTTATTGCAGTTATGCGTGCTGTGAAGGTTCTCTGTACATTTTCTAGGTCAGCAATTTCACCTGCCTTGAAAGGTGCAGTTAGTGCAGCAATATTCCAGCCTAGATAGAACAAGCGACCTGAAAAGTGTCAACATGGGCTTGACATCCCTGGTTTTAAGGTTCTCATTATCCATCCTGTCATTTCTGGCAGATGCGATTGCTACAGTGTTATGGTCCTTGAATGTGAGATCCTCTGTCATGATCACTCCCAGGTCTTTGACATTAGTTTTTCGCTCTATTGTGTGGTTGGAATTTGTTTATGCTCCGATGAGATTTTAATTTCCTCACGTTTTCCATAACGGAGTAATTGAAATTTCTCATCATTGAACTTCATATTGTTTTCTGCAGCCCATTTAAAGATTTGGTTGATGTCCACCTGGAGTCTTGCAGTGTCTTCAACGGTGGACACTGTCATGCAGATTCGGGTGTCATCTGCAAAGGAAGACACGGCACTGTGGCTGATATCCCTGTCTATGTCCGATATAAGGATGAGGAACAGGATGGGAGCGAGTACTGTGCATTGTGGAACAGAGCTTTTCACCGTAGCCGCCTCAGACTTTACTCTGTTGACTACTAAACTTTGTGTTCTACTTGTTAGGAAATTATAGATCCATCTACCAACTTTTCCTGTTATTCCTTTATCACGCATTTTGTGTGCTATCACACCATGGTCACACTTATCAAAGGCTTTTGCAAAGTCTGTGTATATAACATCTGTATTATGTTTGTCCTCTAGAGCATCCAGGACCTTGTCGTAGTGGTCCAGTAGTTGGGACAGACAGGAGCGACCTTCTCTAAACCCATGCTGCCCTGGGTTGTGTAATTGATGGTTATCTAGATGAGTGGCGATCTTGCTTCTTAGAACCCTTTCAAAGATTTTTATGATATGGGACGTTAGCGCTATTGGTCTGTAGTTCTTTGCCATTGCTTTACTGCCGCCTTTGTGGAGTGGGGCTTGTCTGTTGTTTTTAGTAACTGCGGACGACCCCAGTGTCCATGCTCCCTCTCCATAGGATGTTAAAAGCACGTGATAGGGGCTTCTTGCAGTTCTTGATGAACACTGAGTTCCATGAGTCTGGGCCTGGAGCGGAATGTATGGGCATGTCATTTATCGCCTTTTCAAAGTCATGTGGTGTCAGGGTAATGTCAGATAGGCATGCGTCAGTCAAGTTCTGTGGCACTCTCATAAAAAATTCATTTAGGTCTTCAACTTTTAGTCTGGTTAGCGGCTCACTAAAAACTGAGTCATACTGGGACTTTAGTAAATCACTCATTTCCTTGCTGTCATCTGTGTAAGACCCATCTCGTTTTAGTAGGGCCCAATACTGGATGTTGTTCTCGACTTTGTTTTGGCATATGAAAAGTAATACTTTGGGTTTTTTTCAATTTCATTTATGGCTTTTAGTTCTTCCCGCGTTTCTCGATTCATGTGAACCTTCCTGCCTTCCCTCTTGATGAAATACCACAGGAAAACTGTACGTGATGGACTATGATAAGAAAATTATCCTGTGTGATGGAGTATGACAGGACAATCGTCCTACGTCTTGGAGTAGTTGAAGCCGATCAGAAGAGGCATTCTCGAGTAATATAATAATAATAATCTTAATTTCTACAAGTACATGATACGACTTATACAGACCATAGGTCATTTTGTCCCCAGGATGCCACCCACGCCAGTCGACTAACACCCATGTACCTATTTAACTGGTAGGTGAACAGGAACAGCAGGTGTCTTAAGGAAACACGTCCTAATGCTTCCACCCGTACCGAGGATCGAACTAAAGCTCTCAGTGTGTGAGATGAGTGCTCTACCAACTGAGCTACGGGACCAATGGAAACCAAATCCAGATACGGTCTATATAAAACTGACTGGAGGGTTCCTGTGTATGCGGATAGACGCCCGAACATTTCTCTCTAATTACTGTAAGACCAGACTTAAAACTTTGAAGACAGTCGGTTCAGGCATTCTTAAATTGTAAATGAAGACCTTGGCAGGAGAAAACTGAAATAAAATTCGGTCAGCCAATTAAACACTCCTTTAGGAATATTTGAAAACAAAATAGAATTTATGTGATGAACTCCAGACGTGTGGGAATGATTCAAATGCTGTGTATGATTTATGCATAGTGTAAGTTTATTTAGGTACAGGTATTACAGATGATAGATGTATTAAAGATGATAGATGATAATTAACAAAGAAAACATATATCGGTGTGGCAGCCCCGGATAGAGAGCGATTTATTTTTTCATTTCACCTTAACACTTGACCTGCAACTTTAAACCCCGGCTGGTGGCCGCCTGTCTGTCTCTGGTGTTAAAACACTACTGATCATCTTACTCTAGCTGCGTAATATTATTTAGCTTTGTATGTGGTAT
The DNA here is from genome assembly GCA_009830355.1 of Cherax destructor. NCBI lineage: Eukaryota > Metazoa > Arthropoda > Malacostraca > Decapoda > Parastacidae > Cherax > Cherax destructor. The sequence continues at coordinate 2,422 of WNWK01006332.1, forward strand.
GATATTTTATTTTATTCAAAGCTGTCCTAAAAATGTAAGAAATTTGACCATAATAAGTGAGGTCCCCCACGTGTTTCTTCCCATACATTACATTAAACAAAAATACAATATATTATTTTTTTAAATTCATGAGATGTTATTATGATATGTTTAAAAGAAATGATATGTTGTAAATATAGTACCAGTAAGTCAAGAAACACTAATATAAATAAACAGTCTAGAATATTCTGGTAAGCGTTGGTGTTGCGCATGTTTCCCGTCATTCATTTTATTTTGTATTTGGCTTTGACTTCAGCATTAATTTTAGGATTAATTAAAAGGCTAGAGTTAGGATGCAGGTTCATTTGTTTGTATAATTTGAAGTAGCACATATGATTATATGGTTTAGCAATACACTTATTTTAAAAGATGAAAATTAAATATTGTGAGTGGAAACGTGACTCGCAGGCTGGGACACAGGAAGACCAATGTTTTCATGGCGAGTGACGCGAATTGTGTCGAACACATTAGAATACTCTTCTGAAGCTATATGAGCTGCTGTTGTGCTCTCAAAGCTACACACGCACACCTTTATAATCAATCCCCTCGAATATGACTACGGTGCAGTGTTATAACAAGGGCTGTGGCCAAAAGTTCGTACTTGAGCACAACACGGATGGTAAGTGAACTTTGACGTAACGTAGAGTATTGCAAATCAGTATTGTTATTTTTTATGTTAAGGCAGAAACAAGTTTGTAGCTGCTGGCAGGGTGGTCAATGATCTCCAGTTGGTCTAATAATAATATTGGCCATCGATGGCCTTTGATTCATAGCAGGAAAAGCGGTTAATAGGACCATTAGCTCGATCGAAAATACGCGGATTTATGGTGACTTCAAGACTTTTGGATAAATCTCACCCTTAAGTAATTCATTTAAGTATAGGTACACATAAATATAGTTACACAAATTATCATACATAAGTAACATATGTGTACATTACCTAGGAAAACCCAAAGAAGTAAGTTACTCGTTTCCTTTTTGGGGTCCCTGCTGCCCATAAGTTTATTTAGGTACAGGTCCAAATAAGTACAATTATCATACATGGTAACATGTAAATTACCTACCAGGATAACCCAAAAAGTGTATGTATGTTTGTCCTTTCATCCAGATTGTTGGTATCTTGATATCTTCTACTTAAACTTGTCTACTAGAGCAGGCCGTATGCCTGTGTTTGAGGGACTGATCCCCACATCCTGAGGGTGATGTACTGATAACATCGAAACTTCAGGTGCTTCCACAGTCTCCTGTGTTGTATTCTCCTCAAGGAAGGTACCTTGATGCTGGTGAGGGGCTCTTGATATAGGGAATTGGATCTGTGCTCCTGTTCCCTGAATTGAGCCTTGAATACCTTCCATCCCCCTTCCCAAGTGTGCTGTATAATCCTATGGCTTAATGCTCCCCTATGATTATAATGAATTATATCCTGTGTTGTATTCTTCTGTATTGGAATGAAAAAGATATTAAATCCAAAATCATTTCCATCCAGTAGGCAGTAATGATGGACTTTGAATGGAAACAAATTTTAGCCATTAGATTTTTTATGCATCTGCCACCACTGTTTTGACCCAACGACTGAAATGCCTTAAACATCTCTTTCAATAACTGACCCTCAGAATTGCAACTTCCCCACCTTTCCCATCAGCGTGCCAGTGCTGTACTTCACAGGACTATAGTTAGACTAACTGGTTTTCCTGAATGTACCTCCAATTGTGGCTTTGCTCAATCCAGCAACACTTAACCTTTTCACTGTCCAGACCCCCCAGATCTGAAACATGTTCTCAGTGTTCAAAAATTTAAAGAAAAAAAAACTTTTCTTATGAAATGGTAGAGAATCTTTTTCCAAGGGTAATGACACCAAAAGTATGAAACATGATGAAAAACAGAATTATGCTGGTGCAAAATCAGTGGTCTTGGTGGAATTTGTGAACTGGTGAGTTCACCCATTTTGAGTCCTATATTAGGCCAATTCCATTGTTCCATTCAACCAAATTCTTAGCTATTTTTTCTAGTATGCCTTCTATTCTCTTGATTGAGCACAAGAAACCACCCATTCAACTATTTCAACTACCCAGTAAAGTTATCAGAATTTGATAATTTGGCCAGTTTCACACAAAATTAAAAAAAAATGACAATTTAAAAATAGTCCATAATAAACAATGTAGACATTAATAACAAAAAAGGCACAATACCGTGACTGGAACAATACACACACAACCCGCACATATAAAAGGAGAGGAGCTTACGACGACGTTTCGGTCCGACTTGGACCATTTACAAAGTCATACTAACACGAAGGACAGGAGGAAGGGGTATATAAAGGCAGGCAGACAGGGGAGGGCACAAGAAAGTGGTGGAGAGGTAATGGAGGTAGTAGTGAAGGTGGTAGTGGTAGTAGTAGTGAAGGTGGTAGTGGTAGTAGTAGTGAAGCTGGTAGTGGTAGTAGTAGTGGAGTCAGTCATAAGCTAGGAAAGGAGCACTGCAAAGACGCTGACGGCAGGTAAGGGTAAGAACAAGAACACAGTGGGGGAAAAATAAAATAAAATAGAGGACAAATACAAGGCAAAAGAAAAGAAAGAGAACCCAGAGGAGAAAGGAGAAAGAGGAGAAGGGGGAAGAGAAAGAGGGTAAGGAATCAGGTTAAGTCACGGGTGTTCTGAAGTTTGGAGCATTTAACAATGTAATGGGAGAGGAAAGCATCTACAGAGACAAAGCCAGGGCTAAGATTCATACAGGGAAAGTTGTGTATAAGGGAGGATTCAACCAAACGGCGACTGTGAAAGTTGGACGTAGGGTAGACAGTTTTAGCAGAAGACCAATCAATGGGATGACTGTGATCTCTGACATGACAGAAAAGAGCATTATTAGTGTCGCCAAGCCTAACACTATTTTTGTGCTCCCTAAGTCTGTCAGAAAGAGATCGGCCAGTTTCTCCGAAGTACTGAAGAGGACAGGAGGAGCAAGAAATAGAGTAAACACCAGGAGAATCTGTAGAGGGAGGGGAGGTATGAACTAGATTAGTGCGAAGAGTGTTAGTCTGGCGAAAGGTAAGTTTGATGTCTAAGGAACGGAGAGAGTTGTTGAGATTAGAGAGACCAGAGATGTAGGGAAGGCAGAGGACAGGAGAGTTCCCAGGAATAGAGGGTTTAGGAGAGAAGAAAGTCCGTTTGGCACGAGAGAAAGCAGAATCTATGAAATAGGAAGGGTAGCCAAGACGGGAAAATGAATTATGAAGAGTGGAAATTTCTGCTTCAAGGAACTTAGGATCACAAATGCGGAGAGCACGGAGAAAGAGGGAGATAAGAACACTTTTCTTGACAGAGGAGGCATGATAAGAAAAGTAGTGAATGTACATGCCACTGTGCATAGGCTTGCGGTACACGGAAAAGGCAAAACCTGTATCTGAGCGGTGGACATAACCATCAAGGAAAGGAAGCAAAGAATTAGATTCCCAATCAGCTTTAAACTTAATGGAAGGGGCAAGATTATTAAGAGCATCAAGAAATGGTTGGAAGAGACTTAAGTCATGAGGCCAAAGAGCAAAGATGTCATCTACATAGTGGAGCCAGAGTGATGGACGTACATCAATAGTGGGAAGAAGAACAGTCTTGAAGTATTCCATGTAAAGATTAGCAAGAACAGGAGATAGAGGAGAGCACATGGCGACACTAAAAGTTTGAGAATAATATTTACCTTGAAAAGAAAAGGAATTAAGAGTCCACACAAAGGCGGATAAGATCAAGAAAGACATCAGTAGGTATAGGGAGATGAAGTAACCCATCATTGGCCTTCTCTCTAAGAAAATTAAGGACATCATCCAGAGGGACATTAGTTAAGAGGGACTCAACATCAAGACTAAGCATCTTACAGGTCGGGAGAGAGCGAACACGTTCGAGGAAGTCTTGAGAGTGACGAAGGTGGGCAGGAGAAAAAGTACCAAGAAGGGGGGGTAAGAGTTTTGGCTAGCCAAGAAGCAAGATAATAAGAGACAGAACCTCTAGAAGATATGATGGGACGCAGAGGAATGTCAGGTTTGTGAGTTTTGGGAAGGCCATAGAAATAGGGCAGGGAGGGACAGATGACCCAAAAACGTTGAACAATGTTAAAGTCAGAAGGACAGAGGTCGGAGAGAGTCTTAAGTTTCTTGTTGAAAGTTCTCTTGATGCGATCAAGAGGATTGGAAACGAGAGGAGTGTAGGTACGTGAGTCAGAGAGCAAGACATCGGCTTTACGGAGGTAATCCTCTCGATCAAGGATAACTACCGAATTACCTTTGTCAGAAGAGAGTATGACAATGTTAGCGTTGGATTTAAGAGAAGAAAGGGCAAGTTGATAGCGGCGAGGAAGGTGATGGTTCTTAGAAAACAGGCTATCAAGAGCAGGAAGGAGAGCGCCACGAAAAGTGGATAAATCAGGAAGATTGTTATTACGAGAGCGAGACTTGCGAAAAGAATCAAAAGAGCTAATCATGTCAATACCAGCGCGAGGGGTAGGTGAAGTGGCAAAGGAAAGACCAAAACCAAGCAGTTCAAGCTCATGTTGGGAGAGTGTGACAGAAGACAGATTAGTAACACAGTCAGTAAGGGAGAATTTGGACCAAGGGCTATCTGAGATGAGATGTTGAAGTTTGGTCTGTAGTTTAGTAGAATGCATTTGTGAATTCAGGCGAGCAGTGTCAAAAGCGACGGTAGTGAGAAGGTTACAGAGATCTTGTGGAAGGGAAGCAAAGAGAGCATGTTGACGCTGACGGAGAGTAAAGAAGGCATCTTCAACTTGAGACTTAGTAGAAATAATGAGCTGTTGGAGTAGGAGACGGGCATGCTCAGGAAAGGGAGTGCCCAGTGGGTTAGGTTTCAGGAAATGGGAGAAGGAAGGGGGTAGAACCTGCTCAGCAAGACAGTCACGTAGAAAGCGAAGCTGATTCTTACGATGCCTGGTGGCAATAAGAGCAGCCTCATAAGAACGAAAGAGGGGTTTAAAAGAAGGAAGAACATTAAAAAAGTTTGAAAGAATAAGACGCTTACCTGCGGGGTCCATAAATAACAAAAAAAGGCACATTACCGTGACTGGAACAATACACAACCCGCACATATAAAAGGAGAGGAGCTTACGACAACGTTTCGGTCCGACTTGGACCATTTACAAAGTCACACTTCCTCCTGTCCTTCGTGTTAGTGTGACTTTGTAAATGGTCCAAGTCGGACCGAAACGTCGTCGTAAGCTCCTCTCCTTTTATATGTGCGGGTTGTGTGTGTAATGTAGACATTCCTGGAACTAAAACATTTCCTCCGTTCAACAGTCGCATCCCCAGGCTTCTATTATCACAGCTGCTTTCCATTTTGAATTCTTATTTGTCCAAAAATAGATTTACAGTAGACACTCACATTACACGGATTTATTTGGCACATTTTGGTTATTACACTATTGAAAAATTGTGGCATAATTTTATGCAACACTTTGTAAAATTAACTTAACACAATTTGGTTTGCTGCTGGAGGGGAAAAAAATTTGGAGCGTCGCCCGTGGAATATTTCCCTAGCTCAGGCCGCCACCTGGCTGTGGATGAGACCAGTCTCTGCAGGGCTTCACTGGACTTCAAGGCAGCAAAAAATTGCTACGATGAAGTGGCAAGATCGCCACTCATCTAGATACCCATCAATTACACAACCCAGGGCAGCATGGGTTTAGAGCAGGTCGCTCCGGTCTGTCCCAACTACTGGACCACTATGACAAAGTCCTGGATGCTCTAGAAGACAAACAGAATGCAGATGATATATACACAGACTTTGCAAAAGCCTTTGACAAGTGTGACCATGGTGTAATAGCACACAAAATGCGTGATAAAGGAATAACAGGAAAAGTTGGTAGATGCATCTATAATTTCCTAACAAATAGAACACAATAGTAGTCAACAGTAAAGGCTGAGGTGGCTATGGTGAAAGTACTCACATTACTCGCTCCCATCTTGTTCCTCATCCTCATATCGGACATAGACAGGGATATAAGCCACAGTGCCACGTCTTCCTTTGCAGATGACACCCGAATTTGCATGACAGTGTCCACCATTGAAGACACTGCAAGACTCCAAGCAGACATCAACCAGATCTTTAAATGGGCTGCAGAAAACAATATGAAGTTCAAAGATGAGAAATTTCAATTACTCCGATATGGAAAATGTGACGAAATTAAAATTTCATCGGAGTATAAAACAAATTCCAACCACACAATAGAGCTAAAAACTAATGTCAAAGACCTGGGAGTGATCATGTCAGAGGATCTCTTTCAAGGACCATAACATTGTATCAATCGCATCTGCTAGAAAAATGACAGGATGGATAATGAGAACCTTCAAAACCAGGGATGCCAAGTCCATGATGACACTTTTCAGGTCACTTGTTCTATCTAGGCTAGAATATTGCTGCACGCTTGAATTTCTAAACCTGTACTCCCTAGAATGCAGGCGGGAAAGATACATTATTATATACACTTGGAAAATCCTAGAAGGATTAGTACCAAACTTTCACACGAAAATCACTCCCTACGAAAGCAAAAGACTCGCCAGACGATGCAACATCCCCCCAATGAAAAACGGGTGCCACTAGCATGTTGAGGGACAACAAAATAAGTGTCAGGGGCCCAAGACTGTTTAACTGCCTCCCAGCATACATAAGGGGGATTACCAATAGACCCCTGGCTGTCTTCAAGCATGCACTGGACAAGCACCTAAAGTCGGTACCAGCCAGGCTGTGATTCATACGTTGAACTGCATGCGGCCAGCAGTAACAGCCTGGTTGATCAGGCCCTGATCAACCATGAAGCCTGGTCACAGACCGGGCCCGTGGGCATTGACCCCCGGAACTCTCTCCAGGTATACCTTGCTCCTTTGTGGTAATGCGTCAAGTGATTTAAAGTGTAAGCCCATGGTTGTTTACCGCTCTAAGAATCCTTGTTCTTTGAAAGGTGTTGATAAAAACAGTTTACCAGTAATTTGGAGGTAAAACCAGTCAGCATGGATGACAGAGGAAATATTTATTGACTGGTTTAAGCATCACTTTATTCCTGAAGTCAAGTTTTACCTGCACAGCAAGAACCTTCAATTCAAGGCTCTCTTCATTCTTGATAATTCCCGTACTCATCCAGAAGCTTTGCTGGATGTGACGCCATATGTAAAAGTTGTATTTTTACCTCCAATTACATCATCTTTAATACAACCACTGGATTGGGGAGTTTAATCATTCAAATGTAACTACACAAGAAAAGTGATGAAAAACTAGTTTCATCAATGGACTCTTGACTCCAACCTGGCAGTACCAAGCTTCTGGAATAATGTATAATGTACTGCAGGGTAAAAGAAGTCAGAGATCCATTATACAGAATTTATGCACACTCCAATACAACCATCAACTTTAGTGCTAGAACCTCAACCATCCACTTCTGCTGACAACCAATAACCATCTTTCTCAGCCCATTATTGCCACACCATGCATCTCCACTCTCTTCATAATCACTGACATACACCAGCAACTACAATTTAAGGTAAATATTACTATTTCTGTTGCATTTGTAGTCTTAAGCAACAAAATCATTATCATTTTTATTTTTGTAAGATCTGGATGTCTAATTTTTTTTTTTGGGGGGAATGGGGGCAGAAATGTAACCCTATTTCCCCCCATAAGTTCTTATGTTTATATAACACGGATTTATCTAACCCTGCATTTTCAGGAACGTAACTACCCTGTAATATGAGGGTCTACTGTACTCTTATTTCTCAGATAACCAGGAAAGATTGTTCATGGTTTACAGCATCCCAATAATTGAATCAGACCTATTAAAAACCCATAAAACAGACTGGGGGATATAGGGGGGCCTTTCCCATCCTCTGTAATATTGACAAAAGTAGAATATTTCCTCTACTTTGAGTTCAATTTTAAGCTCCTTCCAGTCCTTAACTTAATTAAAATCATCTTTATTTCAGTATTATGTTTTCCATTTTATCTATGAGGAAATTGCATCTATATTAAAAGACAAGAACACCAATAAAAGATCCTTCTAAAAAGACTGTCAACATGGTATGACAGCTGGGAAAATAAGATGGGTGGTTTGGAAGAGGCTGTCTTGAACGACAGCGCTCCTGAGGGTGCTAGTGTTGTACTGGAGGACAGTGCTCCTGAGGGTGCTAGTGTTGTCCTGGAGGACAGTGCTCCTGTAGGTGCTAGTGTTGGAGATGGAACAAAAGGGGATGTTAGCACTAGTGCAGAAGATAGAAATGAGACAGGAAAACACACACCAATAGGGAATACATTAGGGAACAGTCACAAAATAACAAGACAAACACAAACCAGGCCTATTTCTGGGAAAACAGATGGGACATGCAACTTTGACCACCCCAGAAAATGCCGTGCCCATATGACAACAGGAAAATGCAACCTCCCTTTCTGTAAGCTTTTCCACCCTGAAATGTGTCACTCATCAGTTCAGGAAAGACAGTGCTATACACACACAACCCGCACACATAAAAGAGAGGAGAGGAGCTATAACCTTTATTGCCAGGCACACCACCTAAAGGGTACAAGACGACACAGAACATCCAGACCATGGGAAAACCTGGGTAGCCACAGCCACTCCAGAGAGAGAGGTTTTTTAGCGCCAGAAGGAAAAAAAGCTGGCAGGAAATGACAGAAATCGTACACCAACTGCAATCATTTCTGGAGTGGAACCACAGTCAATGGCCTCCACTCCAGAACAACAGATATTAGTGCCAGGAAAAAAAGACCTCCCCCCATACCACCAATCCAACGACATTCATCTTTGCAAATATACAGGGTCTAAAGCCAGCAACAATTGACAAGATACCTTACATCCGTGGACTGCTTACAGAGTCAAATGCAATGTTTGCGGCTTTCACAGAGACCCACATAAAGAATCACTTGGACAATGAAATATGGATCCCTGGCTACAACCTATACAGATGTGACAGAGTGAACAGGCAAAAGGGGGGTTGGCCTGTATATCACAGTCACTTATATGCTCAGAACTACTAAATGCCTCAAATGATGTAGTTGAAGTTTTAGCAGTAAAGATCGAGAATCAAAACCTGGTCATCGTGGTTGTATACAAGCCTCCGGATGCAACGTCCCAACAATTCCAGGAACAGCTTCTGAAAATTGACCACTGTCTGGAAAATCTTCCAGCCCCTGCCCCCAACATCTTGCTCCTGGGGGATTTCAACCTAAGGCACCTAAAATGGAGGAATATTGCAAATAATGTTGTAGCAGAGATAACACCAGGAGGCATCTCAGATGAAAACTCGCACACACACGAGCTTTTAAATCTCTGCACCAAATTCACCTTAACCCTTTGACTGTCGCAACCCCCAATCCTGAGTGCTCTTCTGTTGTCGCAAAATGTAAAAAAAAAAAAAAAAAATATTTTTTCATATGGAATGATAGAGAATCTTTTCCCGATTGTAATGAGACCAAAATTATGAAATTTGATTGAAAATTTATGGAATTACGCTCTCGCGAAGATAGTAATCTCAGCAATGTATACGCATCGGCAATTTCGCCGACTTTGAGCCCTATTTTCGGTAAATATCATTGTTCCAGTCGACCAAACTCAGATATTTCTTTAGAACTCCATTTCTTCTATCGATTGAGTACAAGAAACCACGAATTTACCAATTTCAACTACCCAATAAAGTGGTCAGAATTTGGCAATTTGGCCAATTTCATGCAAAATAAAAAAGTTGTCAATTTCAAAATAGGGTCCAGAATAAACAATGCAGACATTCCTGGCACTAAAATAAGATGTTATCTGTTCATTAGTCATGTCTTTAGGCCCCTCTTATATTACTCTTGCTTTCTATTTTGATTTTTTATTCACACAAAAAATAGAAGATTTACGGTTATGCAGACTATTGCATTATTGTAAAAATGGTATAAATAATATCAGTGCACTTGTGAATGAATATTAGACTCACCAATTGATGTGTATTAGACACGTGGTGTGATTTGTTTACTCTTGAACATTTGCAAAAATCGAACATTTCCCCTACTTTGAGCTCAATTTCAAGGTCATTTTCATCATGAAACTAATCAAAATCATCTATATTTCTATCGTATGTTTTCCATTCTATCAAATGAGACCATAGAAAAGAGAATACAGTGGAACCCTGGTTAACGAAAAAAATTCATTGCAGAAGCCTGCTCAAGTGCCATTACCGAACGAATTTACTTCCTTAAGAAAAAATGTCATTTAGGTTAGTCTATTTCAGACCCCCAAAAATACACTTCCACAAGCACTTACAATATTATACTTACATAATTGCACGATTTCCGGGGTGTTCGTTAACCGGGGTTCCACTGTACAACCATAAATACTATACGAAAATACACCCTAAAAATGGCGTTTAATCCAAAAAACGGGCGGAGTTTTTTTTCTCATTATGCACTGCATGCGGCAGGATTTTTTTATACCGCGCACACTGACCACACAGACCCATTCTCTCATATGTGGGCCTACCAGCTTTCTCTCGTTTGATTTGAAGCCGCTAGAATTTGAGTATATATACGTCCGAAACAGTGGCTTGTAAGACGTATATATACGACCGAAACAGTCAAAGGGTTAAACCAGCAAATAATAAGAGCCTACAAGATTGGAGAATACGCTGGACCTCATCTTCACTAACAATGATGATCCGATACGAAATATCATATCAAAAACGATATACTCAGATCACAACTCAATGCACATAAAAGGCACGAAAATTTGGAATTCATTACCTGTCATTGCCAAAGAAACCCTACCTGTACCCCAATTCAAAACGATGCTAAAAAACCACCTTCTCACCCAAAGCTAATTGCTACATATCAACCATTCCCAGCAAAGTAGAATAATCACTTAACGTAAAACCTGACTTTAAAGTCAATGTAATGTATGAATGAACGAATGAATGAATGTAAAACCTGTTATGAATAATACTTACTTAGCTAATTATTCCCACAACACTTACATTATAATGACCACGTAAACTAACTGCAATGCAATTAATTCTTTTAAATTGTTATCTCACTCAATTAGTTGCATTGCTACAATTAATTGATATGTTCAACTTATATTCAAACTTTAAAACTTAGATATGCAACTTTACTTATTTTATAAATTATCAACCATAACTTTTTATTATTTTATTTTTTTTATTTTTTTATTATTAACACATCGGCCGATTCCCACCAAGGCAGGGTGGCCCGAAAAAGAAAAACTTTCATCATCATTCACTCCATCACTGTCTTGCCAGAGGGGTGCTTTACACTACAGTTATAAAACTGCAACATTAACACCCCTCCTTCAGAGTGCCGGCACTGTACTTCCCATCTCCAGAACTCAAGTCTGGCCTGCCGGTTTCCCTGAATCCCTTCATAAATGTTACTTTGCTCACACTCCAACAGCACGTCAAGTATTAAAAACCATATGCCTCCATTCACTCCTATCAAATACGCTCACACATGCTTGCTGGAAGTCCAAGCCCCTCGCACACAAAACTTCCTTTACCCCCTCCCTCCAACCTTTCCTAGGCCGACCCCTACCCGCCTTCCCTCCACTACAGATTTATACACTCTCGAAGTAACTCTGTCTCGTTCCATTCTCTCTACATGTCCAAACCACCTCAACAACCCCTCCTCAGCTCTCTGAACAATCGTTTTGGTAATCCGCACCTCCTCCTAATTTCCAAACTCCGAATTCTCTGCATTATATTCACACCACACATTGACCTCAGACATGACATCTCCACTGCCTCCAGCCTTCTCCTCGTTGCAACATTCATCACCCATGCTTCACACCCATATAAGAGCGTTGGTATAACTATACTCTCATACATTCCCTCTTTACTTCCATGGACAAGGTTCTTTGTCTCCACAGACTCCAGTGCTCCACTCACCCTTTTCCCCTCATCAATTCTATGATTCACCTCATCCTTCATAGACCCATCCGCCGACATGTCCACTCCCAAATATCTGAATACATTCACCTCCTCCATACTCTCTCCCTCCAATCTGATATCCAATCTTTCGTCACCTATTCTTTTTGTTATCCTCATCACCTTACTCTTTCCTATATTCACTTTCAATTTTCTTCTTTTACACACCCTACCAAATTCATCCACCAACCTCTGCAGCTTCTCTTCAGAATCTCCCAAAAGCACAGTGTCATCAGCAAAAAGCAACTGTGACAACTCCCACTTTGTATTTGCTTCTTTATCTTTTAGCCCAACACCTCTTGCCAAGACCCTCGCATTCACTTCTCTTACAACCCCATCTATAAATATATTGAACAACCACGGTGACATCACACATCCTTGTCTAAGGCCCACTTTTACTGGGAAATAGTCCCCTTCCCTCCTACACACTCTAACCTGAGCCTCACTATCCTCATAAAAACTCTTCACTGCTTTCAGCAACCTTCCTCCTATTCCATACACCTGCAACATCTGCCACATTGCCCCCCTATCTACCCTATCATACGCCTTTTCCAAATCCATAAATGCCACAAAAACATCTTTACCCTTATCCAAATACTGTTCACCTATATGTTTCGCTGTAAACACTTGGTCTACACACCCCCTACCTTTCCTAAAGCCCCCTTGTTCATCTGCTATCCTGCTTTCTGTCTTACTCTTAATTCTTTCAATAATAACTCTACCATACACTTTACCAGGTACACTCAACAGACTTATTCCCCTATAATTTTTGCACTCTCTTTTGTCCCCTTTGCCTTTATACAAAGGAACAATACACTCTCTCTGCCAATCCCTAGGTACCTTACCCTCTTCCATACATTTATTAAGTAATAGCACCAACCACTCCAAAACTATATCCCCACCTGCTTTTAACATTTCTATCTTTATCCCATCAATCCCAGCTGCCTTAACCCCTTTCATTCTACCCACTGCCTCACGAACTTCCCCTACACCCACAACTGGCTCTTCCACACTCCTACAAGATGTTATTCCTCCTTGCCCTACACACGAAATCACAGCTTCCCTGTCTTCATCAACATTTAACAAATCCTCAAAATACAGTGGTACCTCGACTTACGATATTTTTTCATTCCAGAATGCTGTTCAAGTGCCATTACCAAACGAATTTATCTCCTTAAGAAATGTTGTAAAATAGACTAGTCCTTTTAGACCCCCAAAATTACACTTACAAAAGCATTTAAAAAAATAAACTTACATAAAAGGGTGAGTTTGGGGACCATCGTAAGTCGAGGTACCACTGTATTCTCTCCATCTTCCCGATACCTCTAACTCTCCATTTAATAACACTCCTCTCCTATTTTTAACTGTCAAATCCATTTGTTCTCTAGGCTTCCTCAACTTATTAATCTCATTCCAAAACTTTTTCTTATTTTCAACAAAATTTGCTGATAACATCTCACCCACTCTCTCATCTGCTCTTTTTACATTGCTTCACCACTCTTTTAACCTCTCTTTTTCTCTCCATATACTCTTCCCTCCTTGCATCACTTCTACTTTGTAAAAACCTCTCATATGCTAACTTTTTCTCCCTTACTACTCTCTTTACATCATCATTCCACCAATCGCTCCTCTTCCCTCCCGCACCCACTCGCCTGTAACCACAAACTTCTGCTGAACACTCTAACACTACATTTTTAAATCTACCCCATACATTTTCGACCCCATTGCCTACACTCTCACTAGCCCATCTATCCTTCAATAGTTGTTTATATCTTACCCTAACTGCCTCCTCTTTTAGTTTATAAACCTTCACCTCTCTCTTACTTACTGATTCTATTTTCCTTGTATCCCATCTACCTTATACTCCTACTGTAGCTATAACTAAAAAGTGATCTGATATATCTGTGGCCCCTCTATAAACATGTACATCCTGAAGTCTACTCAACAGTCTTTTATCTACCAATACATAGTCCAACAAACTACTGTCATTACGCCCTACATCATATCTTGTATACTTATTTATCCTCTTTTTCTTAAAATATGTATTACCTATAACTAAACCCCTTTCTATACAAAGTTCAATCAAAGGGCTTCCATTATCATTTACACCTGGCACCCCAAACTTACCTACTACACCCTCTCTGCATGTTTCTCCCACTTTAGCATTTAGGTCCCCTACCACAATTACTCTCTCATTTGGTTCAAAAGTTCCTATACATTCGCTAACATCTCCCAAAATCTCTCTCTCTCCTCTACCTCCTCTCCTCTCCAGGTGCATACAGCTATTATGACCCATTTTTCGCATCCGACCCTTATTTTAATCCACATAATCCTTGAATTTACACATTCATATTCCCTCTTTTCCTTCCATAACTGATCCTTCAACATTATCGCTTAGGGCCAGGACATCCAACTTCATTTCATTCATAACATCGGCAATCATCTCTTTCTTATCATCCGCACTACATCCACGCACATTCAGACAACCCAGTTTTATAAAGTTTTTCTTCTCGTTTTTAGTAGATTTGTACAGGAGAAGGGGTTACTAGCCCATTGTTCCCGGCATCTTAGTCGCCTCATACGACACGCATTGCTTACGGAGGAAAGATTCTTTTCCACTTCCCCATGGACAATAGAGAAAATAAAAAGAACAAGAGCTATTAAGAAAAAGAAGAAAAACCTAGATGTGTGTATGTATATATATGCATGTGTATGCCAGTGTAGTGTGACCTAAAGTGTAAGTAGAAGTAGCTAGATATACCTGTTATCCAGCGTGTTTATGAGACAGAAAAAAGACACCAGCAATCCTACCATCATGTAAAACAGTTTCAGGTTTCTGTTTCACAGTCACCTGGCAGGACGGTAGTACCTCCCTGGGTGGTTGCTGTCTACCAACCTACTACCTACTATTATTATTATTGTTTTAATTTGTTTAATCTGATTTAATTAATTTTATAATGAAGACAAAAGTACAAAACTATGTTCAAATTTCATAGCTTAAATACTCACCTTTACTCATTGTATACTACTTATCTACAAAAATTCTTACAATTTAGTTTTAAGTTAATTTTAAGTCTGCCCAAAATGCCCTGCATACTAGGGGCTTTTGGCATGTACACCTCATGTAATCTCAATAACCAAATGTAATTCTTTGTATCAAGTCCAAATAAAAATTATTATTATTATTATTATTATTATTATTAGAGGTCCAGACATGTATTAGGGGGGCCCCAGATCGACAAAATGTGATCAGTCGCGAGGGAGCCTTCTCCAATTTCAACTTCAATAACAAAAACATAAGGTGGGACCAAGTTAACCAAGTCCTAAATGATATAAACTGGGAAGATAGCCTAAGCATCACGGATCCTAACCTATGTCTAGAACAAATCAACTCTGTGGCACTTGAGGTTTGCTCAAGGCAAATTCCCTTAAGGAAAAGGAGGAGAAGATGTAAACTAGAGAGAGGCGCTCCCTATACAGGCAAAGGCAAAGAATAACAGTGTGGCTACAAGAGGCCAATATATCTGAAATACGTAGGGAGACACTGGTCAGAGAAATAGTAAACATCGAATTAAAAACTAAAGGAATCTTACAGGAATCGAGAAACGCGGGAAGAACTAAAAGCCATAAATGAAATTGAAAGAAACCCAAAGTATTTTTCTTATGCCAAAACAAAGTCGAGAACAACATCCAGTATTGGGCCCCTACTAAAACGAGATGGGTCCTACACAGACGACAGCAAGGAAATGAGTGAGTTACTAAAGTCCCAATATGACTCAGTTTTTAGCGAGCCGCTAACCAGACTGAAAGTTGAAGACATAAATAAATTTTTTATGAGAGTACCACAGAACCTGGTATACGCAAGCCTATCTGACATTACCCTGACGCCACATGACTTTGAAAAGGCAATAAATGACATGCCCATGCACTCCGCTCCAGGCCCTGACTCATGGAACTGTGTTCATCAAGAACTGCAAGAAGCCCCTATCACATGCTTTTAACATCCTATGGAGAGGGAGCATGGACACTGGGGTCGTCCCGCAGTTTCTAAAAACAACAGACATAGCCCAACTCCACAAAGGCGGCAGTAAAGCAATAGCAAAGAACTACAGACCAATAGCGCTAATGTCCCATATCATAAAAATCTTTGAAAGGGTTCTAAGAAACAAGATCGCCACTCATCTAGATAACCATCAATTACACAACCCAGGGCAGCATGGGTTTAGAGCAGGTCGCTTCTGTCTGTCCCAACTACTGGACCACTACGACAAGGTCCTGGATGCTCTAGAAGACAAACAGAATGTAGATGTTATATACACAGACTTTGCAAAAGCCTTTGATAAGTATGACCATGGTGTGATAGCACACAAAATGCATGATAAAGGAATAACAGGAAAAGTTGGTAGATGGATCTATAATTTCCTAACAAGTAGACCACAGAGTAAAGTCTGAGGTGGCTACGGTGAAAAGCTCTGTTCCACAAGGCAGAGTACTCGCTCCCATCCTGTTCTTCATCCTTATATCGGACAGACAGGGATATCAGCCACAGTGCCGTGTCTTCCTTTGCAGATGACACCCGAATCTGCATAACAGTGTCCACCATTGAAAAGACTGCAAGACTCCAAGCAGACATCAGCCAAATCTTTAAATGGGCTGCAGAAAACAATATGAAGTTCAATGATGAGAAATTTCAATTACTCCGATATGGAAAACGTGAGGAAATTAAAATCTCATCGGAGTATAAAACAAATTCCAACCACACAATAGAGCGAAAAACTAATGTCAAAGACCTGGGAGTGATCATGACAGAGGATCTCAGCTTCAAGGACCATAACACTGTAGCAATTGCATCTGCCAGAAAAATGACAGGATGGATAATGAGAACCTTTAAAACCAGGGATGTCAAGCCCATGTTGACACTTTTCAGGTCGCTTGTTCTATCTAGGCTGGAATATTGCTGCACACTAACTGCACCTTTCAAGGCAGGTGAAATTGCTGAACTAGAAAATGTACAGAGAACCTTCATGGCACGCATAATTGCAATAAACCACCTCAATTACTGGGAAAGCTTAAAGTTCATAAACCTGTACTCCCTGGAACGCAGGTGGGAGAGATACATTATTATATACACTTGGAAAATCCTAGAGGGATTAGTACCAAATTTGCACACGAGTGTCGGTCCCTACGAAAGCAAAAGACTCGGCAGACGATGTAACATACCCCCAATGAAAAGCAGGGGTGTCACTAGCACGTTGAGAGACAACACAATAAGTGTCAGGGGCCCAAGACTGTTCAACTGCCTCCCAGCATACATAAGGGGGATTACCAATAGACCCCTGGCTGTCTTCAAGCAGGCACTGGACAGGCACCAAAAGTCGGTGCCTGACCAGCCAGGCTGTGGTTCGTACGTTGGACTGCGTGCGGCCAGCAGTAACAGCCTGGTTGATCAGGCTCTGATCCAACATGAGGCCTGGTCACAGATCGGGCCGCAGGGGCGTTGACCCCTGGAACTCTCTCCAGGTAAACTCCAGGTAATGATACCAAAGAAACTGCCAATAAAACCATGCACACTGTCAGTTTTGCTTCTCCCATCCTGCATTGCGTGGGGCACAATTTTTTTATAAAGTGCACTTATCACACAGACCAATTCTTTCATATCTGGTTCAAAATTTACCACTTGCAGCTTATCTGAGTGAGCTGAGCTCGTGACATACGTAGTATGTATTATGTGATGGACCCTGAGCTCAAAGCTGTAGTACATACATTGCGGCCACTGAGAGGGATTTGCTATGAAAGCCCACTAGGAGTGCAGAAGTATTATACAGTTGGTGCTTAGTCCCTTTTTCAAAACTGCAAAGGAATACAGTGGACCCCCGAGTTTCAGTCACCTCGGAAATTGAACAATTATGTAAGTTTAATATTGTAAGTGCTTTTGTATGTGTATTTTTGGGGGTCTGAAAGGACTAATCTAATTTACATTTTTCCTTAAGGGAACAAATTCGTTCGGTAATGGCACTTGAACAGCTTTCTGGAATGAATTATGACCGAAACTCGGGGGTCCACTGTATTTCATTAGGAACTCCGAAAGTGAATTTAGTACAGCTACTTTTATTTTGTAATAATATTGGTAGAATTACCAACTTTTCTTTTCTCTTTAAACAAACCGGCTGTATCCCACCAATGCAGGGTGTCCCCCCCCAAAAAAAAAAAAAAGTTTCTCTTTTTAACTTTAGTAATGTGTACAGGAGGAGGAGGAGGAGGAGGAGGAGGAGGAGGAGGAGGAGTTACTAGCCCCTTGCTCCTGGCATTTTAGTCGCCTCTTACGACACGCATGACTTGCGGAGGAAGAATTCTGTTCCACTTCGTGTGACCTAAGTAGAAGTAGTATAGTAATGGAGAATTACCAGCTATGTTCGGTAAAAGGACACAAGTGCAACTAATGTAACATTTTATTGTGGCAACATTAAAATGTTACATTAGTTGCACTTTTCCTTTTCCTAACATACTTTTATTTTGTAATTGATTTCAACAATTGTATTATGCAGTTAAACATTGCTAGTGCATGCATGATATATAAAGCCCTGATAATGTTTCTTTGCAGATGCCTGTGAATATCATCCAGGTGCACCAATATTCCATGATGCATATAAGGGTTGGTCTTGCTGTAACAAGAAAAGTACAGATTTTACTACATTTCTAAATACAAAGGTAAGAAATCTTACAGTACAGTATAATGTAATTTATTGTTTATGGTCATTTTATAAAGCCTCTGCTCCAAAAGATATGTACAAAAGATTGAATAAAACAGCTTAATGAACTTTATTAGAACTTAAAAATCACAAAAGATCAATATTTAGTCATTTTGCTCTCGTTACTTTTTAATCCTTTATGGCAATACAGTGGACCCCTGGATTACGTAATTTTTTCGTTTCAGAATGCTGTTCATGACATTACCGAACGAATTTGTTCCCATAATGTAAATTAGATTAGTCTTTTTAGACCCCCAAAAATACACTTACAAAAGCACTTACAAAAATAAACTTGCATAAAAGGGCGAGTTTGGAGACTAACGTAAACCGGGGGTCCACTGTAAATGCCTACGCATGCTAGAGGCCATCCTTGTAATTAACATTTTAAAATATGTATGTAAACCACACATTGTAAGCTTTGCAACGAAATAAATATTTATTATAATAAATCACTTAGTTTCTAGAAATAAATCAGAACCATAAATCCAGAAATTTCTCTTTACCATCCACCCACTTTGGGGTGCTTGAAATTTCATCTGTTACCTTGGATTTCAACACCTGCCAAGCATTTTCCATCAGGGCTGTTACTAGGTCACTTTAAAACATGGATTTTGTTTTCTCAACCAGTCCTTGACCTTGCTTTGGTGGTGGGGGTCTCCATTGTGCTTAAAGGTGCTGGCACCATGAATATTGTAATGAGAAGTTTCACATCAAAGACTTAAATATTTCTACTCATTCATCACCTCACTCTTGGTCAGGAAATAGACCACGATGTGATCCTAACAATTTATTACGCTGGAAACGTCTTTCATCCTGTATTGTCCCTGTCCTTGTCTATCATTCCTTCAACTCTTGTACCTACCTTCATCTTTAATACAGTGGTACCTCGACTTACGATATTAATCCGTCAGAGAGGGCATATCTTAAGGCGAAACAATCGTTACTCGAATCAATTTTCCCCATAAGAAATAATGGAAATAAATTTAATCCGTCCAAGACTTCCAAAAGTAGTTAAATAAAATATTTTTTAGAACTTTTTGACATTAAATAATACACAATTTAATGAAGAATACCTAAATACACATGTAAATATTGTACAATAACATGTCACTTACATTTATTGAAGAGTTGTTGATGTGTGGAGGACGGGAGGAGGGGAGAAGGTGGAGTAGTATGCTAGTGTTTGGAAGGGAATCCTTCCATTAACACTGCAGGTACCAAGTTCTTTTCTGGGGTTACTTCCTTTTTCTTTTAATGCCACTAGGACCAGCTTGAGAGTCACTGGACCTCTTTCTAACAATAAATTTGTCCAGGGAGCTCTGTGTCTGGCGATTCTTTAACACATCCCTGAAATGACACACCACTGTGTCATTGTACAGGTTGCCAGCACGGCCTGCAACAGCATGGTTAGGGTGATATTCATCCATAAAGCCTTGCACATCACTCCATTTGGCACAGATCTCCCTAATCCTTGAAGAAGGCAATTTCTTCCATTTCTGTTCCACCTCCTCCTCCTCTGAACCATTGTCCTGACCACTGGACTCTTGTTCCAGTTGCTGTTGAAGCTCTTGCAGATCTTCAGTGGTTAGCTCTTCCTTGTGCTCCTCCACCAACTGTTCCACATCCTCACCACTCACCTCTAACCCCAAAGACTTGCCCAATTCCACAATTTCTTCCACAACAGGCTCAGGCTCAGGGTTCTGAGGCTCAGCCCCAAAACCTTCAAAATCCCTCTCTAGGACACAGTCTGGCCACAATTTTCTCCAGGCAGAGTTCAAAGTCCTGGTAGTCACTCCTCCCAAGCCTTCCCTATAAGGTTTACACAATGCAGCATATGGAAATGTTTTTTCCAAAATTCTCTTAGGGTTATATTCATGTCTGTGGTCACATCAAAGCACTTTTGAAACATTGCTTTGGTGTAGAGTTTTTTAAAGTTGGAAATGACCTGCTGGTCCATGGGCTGGAGGAGAGGAGTGGTATTAGGGGGCAAGAACTTCACTTTGATGAATTTAAACTCCTCCACAATTTTCTCTACCAAGTTTGGAGGATGACAAGGAGCATTGTCCATTATCAGGAGGCACTTAAGTGGCAAATTATTGTCCAATAGATATTTCTTCACACTGGGGCCAAACACGCCATTGAACCAATCTAAGAAAATGTCCTTTGTGACCCAAACCTTTTTGTTAGACTTGCTGACACCGCATCTGCCAAACACACGGGGATTTTCAAAAAGATACACCAGTAAAGGCTTCACTTTGCAATCACCACTGGCATTAGCACAAAGCATCAAAGTTAGCCTGTCTTTCATAGGCTTATGTCCTGGCTGTGCCTTTTCCTCCTGAGTAATGTAGGTCCTGTTGGGCATTTTCTTCCAAAACAGGCCTGTTTCATCACAATTAAACACTTGTTGGGGGAGGAATTGTTCAGCCTCTATTTACTCCTGGAATTCAGGCACATATTTTTCAGCCGCAATTTTGTCAGAACTGGATGCCTCATCATGCCTCACAACACTATGTATGCCACTTCGATTCTTAAATTTGTGAAACCAGCCTCTGCTGGCTTTAAATTCGCTCACTTCAGCACTCGTTGCAGGCATTTTCTTAACGAGATCATCATGCACCTGCCATGCTTTTTCACATATTATTGCCTCCGAAACAGTATCTCCTGCTAACTGTTTCTCGTTGATCCACACCAACAACAACCTTTCCACATCTTCCAGCACTTGTGGTCTGTGTTTTGTGATCACACATGAACCTTTGCAACAACAGCTTCCTTGATTTTACTTGAATTTTTCTTGGCCACAATGGTAGCTATGGTAGAAAAGGGTTTACCATACAGCCTGGCCAGCTCACTGATACGCACTCCACTTTCATATTTTTCTATTATCTCCTTCTTCAGTTCTATCGTACATGTATTTCTGTTCCTCTTTGCCACAGGCTTACCACTAGGATCTTTCCTTGGACCCATGGTAGCTTATTTAGCAGTTGCAAGCCCTAAAAACAGTGGAATAATGACAATATACTGGTATGAATGCGTGGGTGTGGGTGGGTGGTCGCTCTCGCTTATAAACAATAGCACACTGACGCTCCCTGGAGTGCGCGCTCAGCTGGGCGCCAGGCGGACACGTCCGGTACGAATGTTCTTACACGAAGCAAACATCGTTACTTGCAATCAATTTTTTTACGTTATAAATATCGGTACTCGAAAATAACGTAAGATGACAGCATCGTAACTCGAGGTACCACTGTATATCACTAATTATAATTTTTTAATTGAATTGCTAAATACCTCCAATATAATAATGTTTTCTTATTCTCGTATACTAGTAATCGTAATTTAGTTTTAAGGCTGTTCGAAATGCTGTGCGTAATAACGGGATCTCTATAAAATACTAGTTTATTAATTGCCCTAATTGTGTAATATACTGTACTCCACTTTATAGAAATAGTTTAGCTATTACCACTGAAAAGCCTAAACCATGACATAACCTGAAATTCAAAATGTTTAAAGTTGGTTTAAAAGTAATTTTAAGAATTTATTAAATTATTTAAGGAATGTTCATTTAAAAATCCTGATTGTCTTAGGGCTGTACGAAAGGAAGACATAACCCTGAAAAACCCGTTGAACCACAGAAACAAAAAATAGATCCATCAACGAGGGATGAAGTCATAACTGTTGAGTCCCCTAAACCTGCCCTTGCCCTGCCTAGGCCAGATTTTAATTCACCAATGAGACGACTTCCAATTACTGTCTCCCAGTCACTGAAACAGGTATGTTAAAAAAAAATATATATAAAAATTAACTTTTCTCCTCAGGTTCTACAAATTGTAAATGTTTCCCAATATAATAAATGAAAAGATTAATTTTTATGTTAATTTTTCTTAATTTTTTTTAATTATAATGTAGAAAAGGGTGTTGGATGGCTCCATGGCTGTTTATGGCATATGTTGGAGGAAGAAAAGAAATTGGTGTTCAGGGATGGTGTGATTTTTAAATGTGTACTTTCCACTTGAGTGGGTGATGTCCATACTATTGGAATAGTCTTAAGAGACTATAGGAGAAAAGTTTCAAACAGTATATAGATAAGTTAGAGGTTAGAAGGAAACAAGATGATGTGAATCTATTTAGATAAATCTGCAGATGGCTTTCTGAAGGATAAGTCCTAAAACTTGCAGGCCTGTGAGTTTTGGGACTTGGTTGTCATGGGTTCAGGCCCCACTCTTTCAGTGATTTGAACAGGGAATAAGAGTTGCACAGGTGTTAGTTTTATCACTTGGTGCTAAAATGAATGTATCGGAGTATAGTAATGGAGACCCAGTTATATAGATGTGAGAATGGTCTTTGAATTTTGTAGTTGGTTGATTAGAGGTAATTAAATGTCTAGAGATCATTATATGGTGTGAATATTACATGTACAAACATATTTAATAAAATTAGGAGATTGTGTGGTGTTATGAGATACCTAAGAGGAATTGTTGAAATGGTTTGGTTATGTTGACAGTGGATTATGATAGGCTGGTTAAGTTAGTGCATAAATAAGGAGTGAATGGAAGTGTAAGCAGCATCCAAGGAAGCTTTGGAAGGAGGATGCAAAAGAGGTTTTAAGAAGTAGGGGCTTGGACATTTGGCAGGCATATGTTATTCCAGAGTGAACGGAGAAGTGTGAGCAAGGTATTATCTATGGAGTAGGTTGTAATGCATAGTAAAACACCAGTAATATACTGTAATGTATATTGCTTGCAGGATAGTGTAATAAACTGTTAACATAAGAACGTAAGAAAGAAGGAACACTGCAGCAGGCCTACTGGCCCATGCGAGGCAAGTCCAACTCACACCCAGCCACACCCACTCATGTATTTATCCAACCTATTTTTAAAACTACACAATGTCTTAGCTTCTATGACGGTACTCGGGAGTTTGTTCCACTCATCAACAACTCGTTTTACCAAACCAGTGCTTTCCTATATCCTTCCTGAATCTGATTTTTTCCAATTTAAAACCATTCCTGTGAGTCCTGTCAATGCTAGATATTTTTAGCACGCTATTTACATCCCCTTTATTAATTCCTGTTTTCCATTTATACACCTCAATCATATCCCCCCTAATTCTATGCCTTTGTAGAGAGTGCAGATTCAGGGCCCTCAGGCTATCCTCATAGGGACGATTTCTGATACATGGGATCAACTTATCCTCCTTTGTACGTTTTCCAGTGCATTTATATCCATTCTGTAATACGGTGACCAAAGTTGTGCAGCATAATCTAAATGATGCCTAACCAATAATATATAGAGTTGAAGAACAACCTGAGGACTTCAATTATTTATACTTCTTGATATGAAGCCAAAGATTCTGTTAGCTCTATTGCGAACACTTATGCACTGTTGTCTTGGTTTCATATTACTGCTAACCAGAACTCCTAAATCCTTTTTACAATCTGTAATATTAAGATCTACATTATTTAGTTTATATGTGGCATGGTTATTTTCCTGTCCAACATTTAGTACTTTGCATTTGTCTATATTAAACTGCATCTGCCACTTCTCCGAAGACTGCATCAGTCTATTCAAATCCTCCTGGAGTGCTCTAATGTCCTCATTTGAATGAATTAGACGGCCTATTTTGGTGTCATCAGCAAATTCCTGCACCACACAGTACATTCTTTCTTTCAACACGTCGGCCGTTTCCTGGAGATGTCACTAATGAACAGAGAAGATGTTATTTTAGTGCCAGGAATGTCTGCCTTGTTTATTATGGACCCTATTTTGAAATTGGCATCGTTTGAAATTTGTGTGAAATTGGCCAAATTGCCATTTTCTGACCACTATTTTGGGTAGTTGAAATTGGTAAATAGGCGGTTTCTTGTACTCAATCGATAGAAGAAATGGAGTTCTAGCGAAATGGCTATAATGTGGCGAAAATAGGGCTCAAAGTGGGCGAAATCGCCGATGCGTAAGTGTCATGGCTACCGCTAAATTCGCAAAAGCATAATTCCGTTAGTTTTCGATCAAATTTCATAATTTTTGTGGCGTTATGATGGGAAAAAGATTCTCTATCATTCCATAAGAATTTTTTTTTTTTTTTTAAATTCGTGGACCCTGAGAACGAGTTTCAGAGAGACCCCTTGGACCCCCAAAGGGTAAAATGTTGCACTTCAAGGGTCTTGGAATGAATTACTATAAAACCTTGTATTTTGGGGGTTTGAGTTACAATAGTTTTAAGGTGCAATGAGTCTTCTGGAGAATATTAATATCGTAATTTGAGGTACCACTGTACTGGATTTGCACTTAAATGTTTTGCATTATCTAAAGTACATTTTTAGGGAAAAATGTCAATTACAGAAGCATTTTAGTCTAATAAAAACTACTGTAAATCCTGGCATACGAGTAGACTTTTCTACACATCGACCTCATATTTTTAGCTTAAAATTCTGATTAAGGCATGTATTGGCAATAAGTCAACCTCTAATAATGAATAAACCACCATTGGTCAGGATAATAAAAATAGCCGTCCTTTTTTTTTTTTTTCCTGTTTTTGGTCATTTTATCTCGGAGGCCCTCTATTGCTCTAATCTTAATATTCACATTTATGGGAGTACATGAGTGGAAATTGGTGAGTAGAAGCTGACTAGCATTGGCTAATAAGCCTACTGGAGTACTCCTGTTATTGTAAGAACATAAGAATAGAGGAATGCTTTAGTAAACCTGCAGGTCTTTCTCATTTTTCACTCTTATGTTGTCTAGCCTATTTTCTTTATAGCTACCCAAGGTGTTAGAACTTCAAGGACTTAGCTTGGCAGTATGTTACTCTTTCACAAGTCTACTGCCAAACCAGTACTTTCCTATTACTTTCTAAATCAGAATTTATTAAATGTAAATTCATTGCTTTGTGTTCTACTTAGCAGTTCGTTTCAATCATCCACAATACAGTATTAGTATTGTCTTGTATCCTTTTCAAATCTAATTTTTATCCAACAAATTCATGGTTTTGTTTGTCTTCATACCTGAAGCACAGTTACATTGTATCAGTATAGCGACTAACACTGGTACTGTAAACATCTCTTGAGCTCTTGCTGTGCATTTTGTGATCTTTTCTTGTTATTAGTATGCAGTTTTGGTGCAATTTTTTTTTTTTTTTGTGAGATAAACCATCATGGGTCCAAAGAAGGATAGAGGTGAAAGGAAAAAAAGTTGTAAAAAGCACTATAGAGTTTAAAAAAGAAGTTATTTGAAAGTATGAAGATAGGCTCCATGTGGTTGATATAGTAAATCAAAGTCTACCATTAGCATGATATTGGGCCAAAGGGGAAAAAATTAAAGCAGCTGACCCTGCAAAAGTGATATCAAGGCAAAGGCCACAAATTAAAGAGGGTGGAAAAACTTGTTGATTTGGATAAACGAAAAACGGTTACATGGTGATAGTGTTTCAGAGGCCATTTGTGAAAAAGCGAGGTGGTTGCATGATGACCTCTTGAAAAAAAAACCGGAACAAGTGCTGAAATGCAATCTTTCAAGACTAGTAAGGGTTGGTTTGATAATTAAGAAAAATGGCATTCATAGTGTGGCTAGGCATGGGGAGGCTGCCACTGTTGACAGTGACTGTTGAAAAGTATACTGAGTTCCATGAGTACATAGAGGCTGAGGGATTTCTCTCCCAACAAGTGTTTGTGATGAGACGACTCTTCTGGAAGAAAATGCCCAAGAGGACCTACATAACTGAAGAGGAAAAGTCAATGCCAGGACACAAGCCAATGAGAGATAGGCTCACTCTGTTACTATGTGGTAATGCAAGTGGTGATTTGAAACTGAAACCCTTACATGTTTATCATTCCGAAAATCCACGAGTTTTTAAGAACAACATTATGAAAAGCAAATTGACTAATGTGGAGGGCCAACACAAAAGCTTGGGTAACGACAGTTTTTGAGTGGGTTCATGAAGTCTTTGCTACCACTGTCAAAAAGTACCTCTTCAAAAAATAACTGCCACTCAGGGCCCTTTTACTTATGGATAATGCTCTGCTCACCCTCCAAGCTTGGAAAACAAGCTGCTGGAGGAGTTCAATTTTATAACTGGAGTTCTTGCCTCCTAACACCACTCCTCTCATCCAGCCCATGGACCAGCAAGTCATTTCTAACTTCAAGAAACTCTACACCAAAGCACTTTTTGAAAGGTGCTTTGAAGTCACTTCAGAAACAAATTTAACCCTCAGAGTTCTGGAAGGGCCATTGTAATATCCTCACCTGCTTGAGGCTTCTAGACAAAGCCTGGGGAAATGTCTTCCAGGACCATGCTGTCAGCATGGAAGAAATTGTCCTGACTTTGTGGCAGCCAGGGATTTTGAAGGCTTTGAAGATAAGCCTGAGCTAGTAGAGGATATTGTACCTGGGGAAGACCTTGGGCCTAGAGGGGACTGAAGATGTGGAGGAGTTGGTGGAGGAGCAAAGAACTGAACTCACTACAGATGAACCTGTAGACCTAATAATAATAATATCTTTATTTACTACAAGTACATGTACAAGGTATACAGGCCTAGCTGACATCAATGACATGCTACTACTGTATATAGAAAGCCCCTTTTTATGATGAGCATTTCGGGCAAATTAGGTCAGTTTTGTCCCAGGATGCGATACACTAGTTGACTAACACCCAGGTGTCCATTTTAAATTGATGGGTGAACAGGGACAGGGACAGCAGGTGTCTTATGGAAACCAGTCATTAATGTTTTCCAGCCGTACCGGAGGAGATTCGATCTCCGGACCTGAGTGAGAGCCAAGTGCGCTAGAGATCGAGCTACGGGACACCTTCAGAAGAAGTAGCATCCGATTGCAGCAGAGGAGCTGTCATCAGAGGAAGAAGAGGGAAGGGATGATGTGCCAAATGCACTTGTTAAAGAAAAGTGTGTTAAATGGCATGAAGTGCAGGAGTTTGTTGAAAAATACCATCCAGACAAAGCAGTTGCC
Organism: Cherax destructor; assembly: GCA_009830355.1. Lineage (NCBI taxonomy): Eukaryota > Metazoa > Arthropoda > Malacostraca > Decapoda > Parastacidae > Cherax > Cherax destructor. The sequence goes on from WNWK01006332.1 coordinate 30,141, forward strand.
ATCCATTAGTCTAACATGTACAATGACACTGTAATGTTTTAATTCAGACAAATGTTAAAATGGAACCTCAAACAAACCTCACTGGACAGGTTTTTAGCAAGACAAAGGACCAAGGAGCCAGATCAGGGTGTTAGTGGTGAAAAGAGACAAATAAGAGAAAAAACACCAAAAGGAGAGTTGCCTGACATATTATTAGAAGGCGACTCCTTCCAAGCAGTAATATCCCCCCATCCTCTCCACTTCCTGCTTCTAGTATGCCATTAGTTCTCCTCTGACAGGTAAAAGGCAATTAAATTTTTATTTACTCTGCAATATTTCAGCTAAATTTCACTTAGTATTCATTTTTACAGTTTACCTGTGCTGTATAATTTTATACATTGTTTTATGTAGTAGTTAGTACATTAAAATATTACACTACTAGAAAAGTTAGAATTTTTTTTTAACACGTCAGGGTTTTTTCCCACCGGGGCAAGGTGACCCAAAAAGGAGGAATCCCTTCACAAAATATTACCCTGCTCACACTCCAACAGCTCGTCAGGTCCCAAAAAAACATTCATCTCCATTCACTCCTATCTAACATGCTAATGCATGCTTGCTGGAAGTCCAAGCCTCTCACCCACAAAACCTCCTTTACCCCCCTCCCTCCAACCTTTTCAAGGACAACCCCTACCCCTCCTTCCTTCCCCCTACAGATTTATACGCTCTCCAAGTTATTCTACTTTGTTTCATTCTCTCTAAATGACCAAACCACCTCAACCCCTCTTCAGCCCTCTGACTAATAGATTTAGTAACTCCACACCATACAAGAGTGTTGGTACCACTATACTCTCGTACATTCCCTTCTTTGCTTCTATTAATAACGGTTTTTTGTCTCCATAGATACCTCAACGCACCACTCGCCTTTTTTCCTTCATCTGTTCTATGGTTAACCTCATCCTTCATAAACCCATCTGACAAGTCAACTCCCAAATATCTGAACACATTCATTTCTTCCATACTCCCTCCCTCCAATGTGATATCCAATTTTTCTTTATCTAAATTGTTTGATACCCTCATCACCTTACTCTTATCTATGTTCACTTTCAACTTTCTACCTTAACACACCCTGTGTTATTGTCTAACAAACAAATTTTATTTCCTTGCAAGTTTACATTGAGGTTATGTAATTAGAATAATGAGTTGCAATGCAGAGAGAGCCACTATCATGCCATGGCATTATGGGCTGACTAAATTTAATGGCTTACAGACTACTTAATACTAGAGAAATTGATCATAGTTTAAGTTGTTCATCTGTTATTATTTATAACAGTAAGTAAGTTTACTAAAATTACAATCTGGGGATATTACATTGGGACAAGTTGAAAGTATTTTGTAGATTGTTTATATCAATAGTAAATATTTTAATTATATTATGGATATTATAGCATTGTGCATTGTTGAAAGTAGTTTACAGTATGAGAATGCTACAATTGGGTGGAAGGCAGTATTGTTTTGGGCAGGTATTTAATAATAATAATAATAAAAATTTATACTATGATGTAGTATTTATTAATATGTGGACTTTGGGCATCTAGTTTAGAAGTTTTAAGATTTAAGCAATTGGGAGATTTTTTGGTAAAATTAAATATTGAGTACAGTGGACCCTCGGTTTTCGCCGAAAATTCTTTCCAGAATGCTGCTCAAGTGCCATTACTGAACGAATTTACTTCCTTAAGAAATAATGTCACGTAGGTTAGTCTATTTCAGACCCCCAAAAATACACTTGCAAAAGCACTTACGAAAATACACTTACATAAATGTTCGAGTTTGGAGATGACCGAAAACCGAGGGACCACTGTATTTTGTTTAGGGTGAGTAGGTGGTTTTTGAGAAGTCTTAAATTGATGTTCAGACCGGGTTACTTTAGTATTTACAGGTAATGAGTTCCAAATTTTGGGGCCCTATATGTGTGATAATCTATAACTGTATTTGTGTATACCTGAATAAACTTATTAACAAGGTATATGTTGATCTCTGAGATAGCCATCAAATACAGTTACATTGGTCCCTCGTGTTTCGATGATTCCGAATATCGGTGATTTCAAGTTTTGAGTGCTTTTTTCGGTCAATTTTTCCCTTGTGTATCGGTCCATACCAGACCTGCCCGCCTCGCAGGACGCCAGTCTAGCGTTGCAGGGAGTGTAGCAGGCATGCAGGGAGTGGGGATTCCCCTTCCAAACACTAATCCCTCCCTCACTCTCCTCCCTATCTTCCATGCCAGCAACTCTCTTCAATAAAGGTAAGTAAATGTTATTTTAAATGTTTAATTATAAATTTATTAGTTTATAATTGTTTTGTGTATGTAAAACTATAGTATTTATTCTTTAAAAAAAATGAATTTTTTGTGAATATTTTTGGGTGGAACGGATTAATTATATTTACATTATTTCTTATGGGAAATAAGGTTTAGAGTTTCGAGTAATTCGTGTTAAGGTCTAGCTTCTGGAACGGATTATGATCAATAGTCGAGGGACCACTGTACGTATTACGTAATGTTTTCCCTCCGCCCGGCAACACCATAACATATAAACAGCATGTATATATGCTTTGTAATTTTTTTTTTTTTTTTTTTTTATTATTAACACATCGGCCGATTCCCACCAAGGCAGGGTGGCCCGAAAAAGAAAAACTTTCATCATCATTCACTCCATCACTGTCTTGCCAGAGGGGTGCTTTACACTACAGTTATAAACTGCAACATTAACACCCCTCCTTCAGAGTGCAGACACTGTACTTCCCATCTCCAGGACTCGAGTCCGGCCTGCCGGTTTCCCTGAATCCCTTCATAAATGTTACTTTGCTCACACTCCAACAGCACGTCAAGTATTAAAAACCATTTGTCTCCATTCACTCCTATCAAATACGCTCAAACATGCTTGCTGGAAGTCCAAGCCCCTCGCACACAAAACCTCCTTTACCCCTCCCTCCAACCTTTCCTAGGCCGACCCCTACCCGCCTTCCCTCCACTACAGATTTATACACTCTCGAGTCATTCTGTCTCGTTCCATTCTCTCTACATGTCCGAACCACCTCAACAACCCTCCTCAGCTCTCTGGATAATAGTTTTGGTAATCCCGCACCTCCTCCTAATTTCCAAACTCCGAATTCTCTGCATTATATTCACACCACACATTGACCTCAGACATGACATCTCCACTGCCTCCAGCCTTCTCCTCGTTGCAACATTCATCACCCATGCTTCACACCCATATAAGAGTGTTGGTATAACTATACTCTCATACATTCCCTTCTTTACCTCCATGGACAAAGTTCTTTGTCTCCACAGACTCCGAAGTGCTCCACTCACCCTTTTTCCCTCATCAATTCTATGATTCACCTCATCCTTCATAGACCCATCTGCTGACATGTCCACTCCCAAATATCTGAATACATTCACCTCCTCCATACTCTCTCCCTCCAATCTGATATCTAATCTTTCGTCACCTAGTCTTTTTGTTATCCTCATCACCTTACTCTTTCCTATATTCACTTTCAATTTTCTTCTTTTACACACCCAACCAAATTCATCCACCAACCTCTGCAACTTCTCTTCAGAATCTCCCAAAAGCACAGTGTCATCAGCAAAAAGCAACTGTGACAACTCCCACTTTGTATTTGATTCTTTATCTTTTAACCCCACACCTCTTGCCAAGAGCCTCGCATTCACTTCTCTTACAACCCCATCTATAAATATATTGAACAATCACGGTGACATCACACATCCTTGTCTAAGGCCCACTTTTACTGGGAAATGGTCACCCTCCCTCCTACACACACTAACCTGAGCCTCACTATCCTCATAAAAGCTCTTCACTGCTTTCAGTAACCTACCTCCTATTCCATACACCTGCAACATCTGCCACATTGCCCCCCTATCCACCCTATCATACGCCTTTTCTAAATCCATAAATGCCACAAAAACCTCTTTACCCTTATCCAAATACTGTTCACCTATATGTTTCACTGTAAACACTTGGTCTACACACCCCCTACCTTTCCTAAAGCCCCCTTGTTCATCTGCTATCCTGCTTTCTGTCTTACTCTTAATTCTTTCAATAATAACTCTACCATACACTTTACTAGGTACACTCAACAGACTTATTCCCCTATAATTTTTGCACTCTCTTTTGTCCCCTTTGCCTTTATACAAAGGAACAATACACGCTCTCTGCCAATCCCTAGGTACCTTACCCTCTTCCATACATTTATTAAATAATAGCACTAACCACTCCAAAACTATATCCCCACCTGCTTTTAACATTTCTATCTTTATCCCATCAATCCCAGCTGCCTTACCCCCTTTCGTTCTACCCACTGCCTCACAAACTTCCCCCACACTCACTTTGTAATGTGTTTCTTATATAATTTTGAAGAAAACATCATAGATGGATTAATGAAAATGTCTATATTGACGTAAAAATTGGACATTTAATGTGCCCAAGAGTGATTATTACATAATAGAGATGTGCTCATGGAAAATGTAAACAAACCGGGTGGCACGCGCCGTATCTGAAAGACCGCTTGCCGTATACAAAAGTTTTGGTCAAAATTTAACTCGCCGTATGAACGGAACACCAAAAAGTGGGGCCCTACTGTATTGATGACGTTTCACTGTGCAATGGGAGGGATTGACTTGAAGCTCAATATGTGGGCAAAAATGTCGTCAATAAATTTTAGTTAACATGCAGAGGAGAGTTTCAGTGGGGAGAAATAAATAGGATTAGGTCAGGGATTTCTAATAGAGCTAAGGAATGAGTAATAATAATGTTGAAGAATAAGTTATGTCAGGAAAAGAGGGAATATAAATGTATAAATTCAAGGATTATGTGGGGTAAAATAAGGGTTGGATATGAAAAGTGGGTTATAGCAAGTGTTCATGCACCTGGAGGATTTAGGGAAATGTTGAATGAGTGCGTGGAGAGTTTTGAACCAAGTGAGAGAGAGTACTTGTGGTTGTGGACCTAAATGCTAAAGTGGGTAAAAATGTTGTGAAGGGAGTAGGAGGTAAATTTGGGGTGCCAGGGGTAAATAAAAATGGAGGGGGGGGGCTTTAATTGAACTGTGTAGAAAGAGGGTTGGTAATAAGCAATACATATTTCATGAAAAGAGGATAAATATACAAGATATGATATATATATAGCCCATAATGAATTAGTTTGTTAGATTATGTATTGGTGGATAAAAGGTTGATGGGTAGGCTTCAGGATGTGCATGTTTATACAGGGGTAACAGATATCAGATCATTATTTAGTTGTAGCTATAGTTAGAGTAAAAGGTAGATGGGTCAAAAAGAAAATGGCAACGGCAAGTAAGAGAGGTGAAAGTTTATAAAGTAAGGAGGAGGAAGTTAGGGTGAGATATAAGCAACTATTGGCAGAAAGGTGGGCTACTTAGTATAGGTAGTACGGGGGGGGGGAGAAGGTTAATAAGAGGTGCGATAGTTTTAAAAATGCTGTTAGAATGAGGGGCAGAAGTTTGTGGCTATAGGAGGGTGGGTGCAGGAGGAAAGAGGAGTGATTGGTGGAATGAGGTAAAGGGTGTGATAAGAGAAAAAGGTTGCTTACGAGAGGTTTTTACAAAGCAGAAGTGATATAAGAAGGGCGGAGTATATTGAGAGTAACAAAAAGGTGAAGAGAGTGCAAAAGGAGAGCAAATGATAGTGGATGAAGCACTGTCAACAAATTTTGCTGAGAATAAAAAAAAAATTGGAGCGAGATAAACTGGTTAAGAATGCCTAGGGAACGAATGGATTTGTCAGTTAAAAACAGTAGGCGAGTTAGTAGATGGGGAGCTGGAGGTATTGGGAAGATGATGGGAATATTTTGAGGAACTTTTAAATGTTGATGAAGAAAGGGAGGCAGTAATTTCATGCATTGGCCAGGGAGGTATAACATCCTTTAGGAGTGAAGAAGAGCCGGATATGACTGGGGGGAGGTGCACGAGGCATTACACAGAATGAAAGGGGGTAAAACAGCTGGAGCTGATGGGATCATGACAGAAATGTTAAAAGCAGGGGGGGATATAGTGTTGGAGTGGTTGTTAATTTTGTTCAATAAATGTATGAAAGAGGGGTAAGGTACCTAGGAATTGGCAGTGTGTGTGTGTATACAGTGGTACCTCGAGTTACGATATTTTTTCGTTCGAGAATGCTGTTCAAGTGCCATTACCAAACGAATTTATCCATATAAGGAATAATGTAAAATAGACTAGTCCTTTTACACCCCCAAAAATATACTTACAAAAGCATTTAAAAAAATAAACTTACATAAAAGGGCGATTTTGGGGACCATCGTAAGTCGAGGTACCACTGTAGTTTCTTTATATAAAGGGAAGGGGGTTTTTTGTGGCCTTTATGGATTTGGAAAAGGTGTATGATAGGGTGGATAGGGGGGCAATGTGGCAGATGTTGCAGGTGTATGGAATAGGAGGTAGGTTACTGAAAGCAGTGAAGAGTTTTTATGAGGATAGTGAGGCTCAGGTTAGAGTGTGTAGGAGGGAGGGGGACTATTTCCCAGTAAAAGTGGGCCTTAGACAAGGATGTGTGATGTCACCGTGGTTGTTCAATATATTTATAGATGGGGTTGTAAGAGAAGTGAATGCGAGGGTCTTGGCAAGAGGTGTGGGGTTAAAAGATAAAGAATCAAATACAAAGTGGGAGTTGTCACAGTTGCTTTTTGCTGATAACACTGTGCTTTTGGGAGATTCTGAAGAGAAGTTGCAGAGGTTGATGGATGAATTTGGTAGGGTGTGTAAAAGAAGAAAATTGAAAGTGAATATAGGAAAGAGTAAGGTGATGAGGATAACAAAAAGATTAGGTGACGAAAGATTGGATATCAGATTGGAGGGAGAGAGTATGGAGGAGGTGAATGTATTCAGATATTTGGGAGTGGAAATGTCAGCAGATGGGTCTATGAAGGATGAGGTGAATCATAGAATTGATGAGGGGAAAAGGGTGAGTGGAGCACTTCGAAGTCTGTGGAGACAAAGAACCTTGTCCATGGAAGTAAAGAGGGGAATGTACGAGAGTATAGTTATACCAACACACTTATATGGGTGTGAAGCATGGGTGATGAATGTTGCAATGAGGAGAAGGCTGGAGGCAGTGGAGATGTCATGTCTGAGGTCAATGTGTGGTGTGAATATAATGCAGAGAATTCGGAGTTTGGAAATTAGGAGGAGGTGCGGGATTACCAAAACTATTATCCAGAGAGCTGAGGAGGGGTTGTTGAGGTGGTTCAGACATGTAGAGAGAATGGAATGAGACAGAATAACTTCGAGAGTGTATAAATCTGTAGTGGAGGGAAGGCTGGGTAGAGGTCGGCGTAGGAAAGGGTGGAGGGAGGGGGTAAAGGAGGTTTTGTGTGAGAGGGGCTTGGACTTCTAGCAAGCATGTGTGAGCGTATTTGATAGGAGTGAATGGAGACAAATGGTTTTTAATACTTGACGTGCTGTTGGAGTGTGAGCAAAGTAACATTTATGAAGGGATTCAGGGAAACCGGCAGGCCGGACTTGAGTCCTGGAGATGGGAAGTACAGTGTCTGCAAGACAGTGATGGAGTGAATGATGATGAAAGTTTTTCTTTTTCAGGCCACCCTGCCTTGGTGGGAATCGGCCGATGTGTTAATAAAAAAAAATAAAGGTGTGGAGTTACTAAAAGTATTAGTCAGAGGGATGAAGAGGGGTTGTTGAGATGGTTTGGTCATTTAGAGAGAATGGATCAAAGTAGAATGACTTGGAGAATGTATAAATCTGTAGGGGAAGGAAGGCGGGGTAGGGGTCGTCCTCAAAAAGGTTGGAGGGAGGGGGTAAAGGAGGTTTTGTGGGCGAGGGGCTTGGACTTCCAGCAAGCATGTGTGAGCGTGTTAGATAGGCGTGAATGGAGACTAATGGTTTTTGGGACCTGACAAGATGTTGGAGTGTGAGCAGGGTAATATTTAGTGAAGGGATTCAGGGAAACCGGTTAGCTGGACCTAGTCCTGGAAATGGAAAGTACAATGCTTGCACTTTAACCCTTTGACTGTTTCGGACGTATATATACGTCTTACGAGCTAATGTTTCGGACGTATTTATACTCTTAAATTCTAGCGGCCTCAAATCAAGCAGGAGAAAGCTGGTAGGCCCACATGTCATGTGAGAGAATGGGTCTGTGTGGTCAGTGTGCACAGTATAAAAAAAATCCTGCAGCAAGCAGTACATAATGAGGGAAAAAAACCTCTGACCGTGTTTTTGAATTAAAACGCCGTCTTTGAGGTGTATTTTCGTATAGTATTTATGGTTGTATTCTCTTTTTCATGGTCTCATTTGATAGAATGGAAAACATATTACAGGAATGGAGATGATTTTGATTAGTTTCATGATGTAAACGATCTTGAAATTGAGCTCAAAGTAGCGGAAATGTTCAATTTTTGCCAATGTTCAAAAGTAAACAAATCACACCATGCGTCCAATACACATCAACTGGTGAGTCTAATATTCTTTCACAAGTGCACAGATATTATTTATACAGTTTTTACAATAATGCAATAGTCTGCATAACAATAAATCTTCTATTTTTTGTGTGAATAAAAAATCAAAATAGAAAGCAAGAGTAATGTAAGAGAGGCCTAAAGACATGACTAATGAACAGATAACATCTTATTTTAGTGCTAGGGATGTCTGCATTGTTTATTCTGGACCCTATTTTGAAATTGACATCTTTTTTATTTTGCATGAAATTGGCGAAATTGCCATTTTCTGACCACTTTATTGGGTAGTTGAAATCGGTAAATTGGTGATTTCGTGTACTCAATCGATAGAAGAAATGGAGTTCTAAAGAAATAGCTATGAGTTTGGTCGACTGTCCCAATGGAATTGGCCTAAAATAGGGCTCAAAGTCGGCGAAATCGCCGATGCGTATATATCACTGACATCGCTAACTTTGCGAGAGGTAATTCCATACATTTTCAATCAAATTTCATACTTTTGGTGTCATTACAATCGGGAAAAGATTCTCTTATCATTTCATAAGAAAAAATAATTTATTTTTTTTTCCAAAATTTTCCGACATAGAATGACAGTTTCAGAATGGGGCCTCCGACAGTCAAAGGATATTGGCAGTTTGGAGAGACTTCTAAACTGTCATATCTGAGGCCTAGCTGACATCAGTGACATACTACTATATAGAAAGCCGCTTATGCAGAGTATTTCGTGCAAATTAGGTCAGTTTTGTCCCAGGATGCGACCCACACCAGTCGAAAAACACCCAGGTACCCATTTTACTGATGGGTGAACATAGACACCCGATGTAAGGAAACACGTCCGATGTTTCCACCCCTTCGCCAGGAATCGAACCCGGACCCTCACTGTGTGAAGGAAGAGCTTTTACCACCAGGTGAAAGTGTTGAATGATGAAAGTTCTTTCTCTTTGGGTCACCCTGCCTTGGTAGGAAACAGCCGACGTGTTAAAAAAAAAGTTGCCTCATGGAAATACAATTTTGCTTATTTTCTGTTTAGTTATGATGATATATATTCTGTACTAGTATATAATAGGGTACTTGTGCACCCTATGAGGCAGGGGGGTTTAATTATTCCATCTTAAAAGTACCAATTATCTAAGTAGATGTAGAATATTGTAGCATAATGACTGGTAAGAAATTCCAAATAAGAATGTTTTAATAAGTAGTTTTGATAGGACAGTACAGCAAAGCCTTGATTAGTACAATTAATGAATCCAGCTAAACAATCTCATTAATCGAATTCCTACTATTCACAGCTGTTATAACACAAAGTATCATAGTTGATCCCATGCTAGTGAAAATCCAGTATGCCATGAACATTTTTAATATACCAAAGGATAATAAAAATGTCTCCATGGGGAAGTGGAACAGAATTCTTCCTCTGCAAGCCATGTATGTTGTAAGAGGCAACTAAAATTCCAGATGCAAGAGGCTAGTAACCCCTTTTGTTTACATTACTTAAGTTAAAAAGAGAAACTTATGTTTTTCTTCATGAGCCACCCTGCTTCAGTGGGATACGGCTGGTTTGTTGAAAGAAGAAGAATAAAAATGTATTTCTTATTCATAGTTTATTATAAACTATATAACAAAAATGTTATTAAATTTTATTGTTTATCTAAATTAAGGTCTTCATCAGTCATTTGTTGCAAGTGAGATTCGAGTAAGTCTCGGACACTTGTAATTCAGTTCATGGACATCAAGCTGCTTTCCCTCAAAATTTTGTGCAATGAGGCAAAATGTGTTACCACACTGCATGCTTATTGTTTGAAGTTAATTCTTCCCAAGCTTGGGAAATATTTTCAAATTTGCTCGTTGGTCTTTGTATCCACCATCTTCCACTATTTGCTTCGGGTTCCGTTACCATGTTTATTCCATTACACTATTTCAAAATTGTGGCATATTTTCGACTAACACTTCATAAAATTAAACTAAAAAAAAAATGAATTAATGGCCAGCTAGATGCATGTGTGTATAAAGTAGTCGAGATATTGTGGTGAGGATGGCTACGTAGTTTGATGTGCATTTTGTACTCCCTCCCCAGTGAACCTCTACCTACCAATGTCTGGTAATTTTTTTTACTGATTATGGTTGCATGTGTGAAAGTAGGTGTTGTAATCACCTGATACAAAGTAGTGTAGAAAGATGGAAAAACACTGGTGAGGGTGACTGACTCAGTATACCTACATCATCTTGTCTAGGGGATTGACTATTCCTTGAAGCAATGATTTCTTGCTTTCTATATAAATTTATTGCTAGCATTGCATTGATGGATGTTTGTGGTTGTTTTAGGAAGTACGTATAATTAGGATTCACATTTGTCTAGGAACATTTGTCTAGGAACATTAAAATATGGCTAGAAAAAATGTGTACAGTAAGGCCCCGCTTTTTGGCATTTCGCCTTTCGGTGTTCCGTTCATACGGCGAGTTCAAATTATGACCAAAACTTTTGTATACGGCGAGCGGTCTTTCAGATACGGCGCGCGCCACCCGGTTTGTTTACATTTTCCGTGAGCACATATATCTATTATGTAATCATCACTCTTGGGCACATTAAATGTCCAATTTTACGTCAATATAGACATTTTCATTAATCCATCTATGATATTTTCCTCAAAATTATATAAGAAACATGTTACAAAGCATATAAACATGCTGTTTATATGCTATGGTGTTGCCGGGCGGAGGGAAAACATTAAGTAATATTAATAATAATTACTCTTGGGCACATTAAATGTCTTATTTTACGTTAATATAGACATTTTCATTAATTCCATCTATGATATTTTCTTCAAAAGTTTTTAAAAAACACATTACATAGCATATAAACATGATACATACACCCACAGAGTAAAAATTGACAAATATGATATTTGTTTACCAAGTGACTTTGTAGGAGTGTCGGAAGAATTACGTTTTCTCTAGTCAAACACTGAGGGATAACTGTAGAAAAATATTCCTTTCATATGCCTTCACTCTATATATAGCTATTCATGACCCTTGTGGGTTTAGCGCTTCTTTTTTATTATGATGATAATAATAATACCATCATTAACTCTATTTTTAGTGTGTTGCATGAGAATGGGAGTGTTGCTGTTTGTTTATTTTGTACTAACTTGAACACAATGTAAGAGTATTTGTATTGTGAGGTAATTATTATTATAATAAAAAAATTATTTTGAGGTAAAAGTTTCACAAACTCTTACAAACGTATGTGAATGAACTAAAAGTGGACACGTATTAATCGCATTCATTTCGCCTGACCGAGTGATCGCCCACTACCTGTTCAGTTTGTTTTTTTACCATGTCTGAACTCCATATCTCGTTCTCTCTCTCGTTTACTCTTTCATTAACTAGTTGGCTCTCATTGACTATGGCGTCTAAGCTTAGTTGTGATAAAAAGAGGAGTCATAAGCCTCTTACTTTAAGTGCCAAGTTAGAAATGTTTAAACTCAGTGAACTGACTTTTTTGGGTTATCCTAGGTTCTCTACACATATTCTGCTATGTATGATAATCTATGTAACTGTATTTGTGTATACCTAAATAAACTTACTAACAAGGTATATGTTGATCGCTGAGATAGCCATCAAATACAGTTGCATATAGCAGCATATGTGTAGAGAACCCAGGATAATCCAAGAGTGTACTCACCTAATTGTACTCGCATAATTGTGGTTGCAGGGGTCGAGACTTAGCTCCTGGCCCCACCTCTTCACTGACCGCTACTAGGTCCTCTCTCTCCCTGCTCCATGATCTTTATCATACCTCGTCTTAAAGCTATGTATGGTTCCTGTCTCCACTACATCACTTGCTAAACTATTCCACTTCCTGACTACTCTTATTGCTGAAGAAATACTTCCTAACATCCCTTTGACTCATCTGAGTCTTCAACTAACACTCTTGCTAGGAGCTAATGCTGCTGGGGATTGCAAGTTAAAACCTATGATAATTTATCACTCAGAGAATCCTAGGGCCCTAAAGAACTATGCAAAAGGTAGCCTCCCTGTTTATTATAAATCCAATTCGAAAGCTTGGATGACTACTGATCTTTTCATAAATTGGTTCACAGACTATTTTAAGCCAAAGTTAATACTTTAAGGTAAGTAATAAGTGTACTCTGTGTGTATCTCACTTTTTATTGTGTTTTTTAATGCCTAGTGCTATTGCTAACTTAATATAAGTTAGTGTAAGCTTGTTGTCTGGCATTTATATGCATTTAGAAGTGGAAAAAAAATGGCGTTCTGCTTTTCGGCGATGTCTGCTTTAAGGCACTAGCCTGGAACCTAATCTGCCGTATAAGTGGGGCCCTACTGTACCACCAAAACCACTGTCAACATGTCTTCAAAGTCATTCAACTCTAATGGTTTTGGCTTAATGGTAACTACTTATGATTCTTTCACTTAGACTATGATGTATCACCCTTATTAAACACATGTTTAAATGAATGGTACAGGTAGGCACCATGAATGTTTGCATTAGAAATCAGAGTATCATCCCAGGACAGTGATTTTTGGTGATGCAATTTAGTGTTTGCTATTTCTTAACCATTATGCAAGGTGTCTCTCCTCCCCCCCCCCTTTTTTTTTTCTTCAGACAAAAATTTGAACTTCAGATAACTTTTACTCCAGGATTTACAGTAATTTGTAATTTCGTATGAGCAGTTTAATTTATTCATGGGGGGAAAATAACACTTACTGAGCACAGTGAAGGGTTTAATTGAATTTGGGGAATGAAGAACTTTTTATTTTTATGCTTCCTCTTGAGTTATTCTAACATAAATAGTAACCAAAGATTTGTATTACTGTAATTTTTATGGGATCTGTTCTTTGCTGCTTGCATGATTAATACAATACATGGTATAGTACAGTAACCATGCTTGCATGGTTAATGCTATACAGTATGGGCAAGAAATATCAAATTTAAAAAACTGAGTAACTTTTGCCAAGTACTGTAAATATAGTTTAAGTTGAATAATTTGTAATTAGTTTGGTATTACATTGCAGGCTCTAGAAAAGGCTGCACTCACAAAAGAGACTAACAGTAAAGATACTGGGGAAGAAAAGAATGCTTATGGAGTAAAGATTGGAGAAAACTGTAAAAACAATGGCTGTAAAGTGGTAAGTAATCTTACTTTTTGTTTTGGTACACTGTATGACCCTTACGGGTTTAACGCTTGGTTATAATTGTTTCAGTAGGGAAATAAATGACTGACAGTTGTTACTTGAGATGGGTTATTCAGAAGATAGTTAAATGGCAAGATATGGATGAATAGATATGGCAGTGATGGATTAGAGTACCCCATCTTAATTAACCATTAAACTGGGCACAGTGGGGTAGTTGTGACATATCTGTATTGGTAATCTTTCATTAAAAGAAAAAAAAAGTTACAGGACTCTTTTATTTTTTATGCTCCATGGACATCTCCCACCAAGGAAGGGTAACAAAAAGTGTTTACTGCCATTCATTCAATTCCAGTATTTCCTGAGGTTTACTGACATCACAATCAGATTACCCCCAGATTGCAACATACCATATCCCTCCTTCAGAGTGCAGGCACTTCATAGCCCACCTCCACTACTCGAGTCTGGTTAACTGCTGTCCCAGAATCCCTTCCTAAGTTACCTTGCTTGCACTCTAACAAAACTATTAAAGGCTACTTGTTTCCATTCACTCCTATCTAACACACACAAGCTTGCTGGATTTTCAAACCCCTAAAACTTGAAGCCTCTTTTAACCCCTCCCTTCATCACTTCCTAAGATGACCCCTTTTCCCTCTTTGTCAAATTCTCTCTCTCCATCCTCTTGACATGCCCAAAACACCTCAGCAACCCTTCCTAAGCCCTCCTGAGGAAGGGTATTTTTATGCTCCAAATTCTTTGAATGGTATTCTCAAATGTGACTCCTCAGCTTCCTCAAGCCTCCTAGTTGCAGCATTCAAAACTTGCCTCCCACCCATATAAGTGGTGGTACCACCATGCTATTTCTTTTCACAGGTACTTCAACATACCACCCATCTTTCCTTTCCCTTATCTTTCATCTGTTCTGTGGCTCACTTCATCTTTCATAGACTCATCTGCTGACGTGGCTACTCCCAAATATCTAAATAGTACTCCCTCCAATCTGATATTCAATCTATCATTGCCTAGACTTTTTCTTGTTACTCTCATTACCTTGCTCTTTTTTACATTCACTTAATTTCTTTTATGTACACTCCCAAATTCATCCATTAACATTCTGGCAACTTCAGAATCTCCTTGAACTGTCATCAGCAAAGAGCAACTAGGATAACTTTAACTTTGCATCAGCTCCATTATTTTTTCAGTTCTCTAACCCCTTTCCAACACCCTAGCAATCACTTTTGTCACAACCCCCATCTATGTTAAACATCTGCCACATGGGTTCCCTGTCCACCCTGTTTTTTTTTTTCCCCCCAATAAATCGGCTATATCCCACCAAGGTAGGGTGACTCAAAAAGGAAAACGAAAGTTTCTTTTTAAATTTAGTAATACCAAAGAAGAAGAATACCCTATCATATGCCTTTTCTAAATCCATAAAATGCAGCAAACCGTTCTTTACCCTTATTCAAAAACAGTACAGTAAAACCCTCTGATGGATTTTGGCAGTTTTGGACAAAAAAAAAATGGCCAGACAACAGTTGGAAATGTGATGACATTGTTTATCCAGTACTGTGCACAGTGGCCACATCCACTGTTTGTGCTCACTTACACTTGTCATTAGTCTTTCATTTTCCCTGGATTTAGTGTGTTGCATGACTTTATTAGCATGTTAAGTAAAGTGAAATTAACAATGGCTTCTAAAGCAAGTAGTGCTGCGAAGAGGAAACGTGTGGTTTTCAGTGTTAAGGAAAAACTTGAATAAAGTAGTCTGGCATCTCGGTGGCATGGGCATGTGAAATCTACATCAGAGCCAGCTTCATTATTTTTACTAAGAGCTTTGCAGCTCCTCTCACTCAGAATAAGTTACTCTGGATCACAGCAGTTTACACCTCATCTGTAAATTACTGTACATTTTAGTACTGTACTGTAGTACTACAGGTTAAAATATCCATATTCTTAATGTCCAGTTGTCTTTTGCATCAGTGGACTAAGTCTGCTAGTTCATAAGACAACCGGATGATCATGAAATTAATAATCATAATTCTGGAGTTGTGGACAATCTTCATCATTGTACAACCCCACCCATCTTATTAGTCCATTAATGAGAGGTTTACTGTATCTTGGTATTTTTTAAAATACCCAAAGCCAGTATACAACACTGTATTTTACCATTTGAGTGGTGTTTAATTTTCTTTATTCATGTTTGCAGAATTATGAGGGCGAACATAGTAATCTGGATTTATGCAGGTACCATCCTGGAATTCCTATATTTCATGAAGGACTCAAGTACTGGAGTTGTTGTCAAAAGAAGACAACTGACTTTTCTGAGTTTTTGGAGCAGTTGGGCTGTTCCACTGGCCATCACTGCTGGGTAAAGTTGGTAGGTATCATCATTCCACACTACTACTTTATTATTATTACTGTATTATATTATTAAACAATACAATAGTTATGTATAGTAGTAGGTTGGTAGACAGCAACCACCCAAGGAGGTACTACTGTCCTACCAAATGAGTGAGACAGAATCCTTTATTTGTTCTACATGATGGTAGGAGGGCTGGTGTTTTTTTCTCTATCTCATAACACACAAGATAACAGGTGTATCTTGCTACTTTTACTTACATTTAGGTCACACTACACATGCATGTAATTACACACTCATCTGAGTTTTCTTTGATTTTATCTTAATAGTTCTTGTTCTTATTACTTTTCCTTTGATATCCATGGGGAAGTGGAATAAGAACCTTTCCTCCGTAAGCCATGCGTGTTGTAAAAGTCAACTAAAATGCCGGGAACAATGGGCTAGTAACCCCTTTTCCTGTATAGCTTACTAAAAAGAAGAAGAAGAAAACCGTCAAAGTGGGATGTTTGAATGTGCGTGGATGTTGTGTGAATGATAAGAAAGAGATGATTGTAGATGTTATGAATGAAAAGAAGCTGGATGTCCTGGCTTTAAGTGAGACAAAGCTGAAGGGGGTAGGAGAGTTTCAGTGGGGAGAAATAAATGGGATTAGGTCAGGGGTTTCAAATAGAGTTAGAGCTAAAGAAGGAATGTCAATAATGTTGAATAATCAGTTATGGCAGGTAAAGAGGGAATATAAATGTATAAATTCAAGGATTATGTGGAGTAAAATAAAGGTTTGATGTGAAAAGTGGGTTATAGTAAGTGTTTATGCACCTGGAGAAGAGAGAAGTGTAGAGAAGAGAGAGAGATTTTGGGAAATGTTGAGTGAGTGCGTTGGGGATCTTAATGCTAAAGTGGGTAAAAATGTTGTGGATGGAGTAGTAGGTAAATTTGGGGTCCCAGGGGTAAATGTAAATGGGGAACTATTAATTGAGCTATGTGTAGAAAGAGGTTTGGTAATAAGTAATACAGTGGTACCTCGAGTTACGATGGTTCCCCAAAATCTCCCTTTTATGAAAGTTTATTTTTTTAAATGCTTTTGTAAGTATATTTTTGGGGGTGTAAAAGGACTAGTCTATTTTACATTATTCCTTATGGGGATAAATTCGTTTGGTAATGGCACTTGAACAGCATTCTCGAACGAAAAAATATTGTAACTCGAGGTAC
Organism: Cherax destructor; assembly: GCA_009830355.1. Lineage (NCBI taxonomy): Eukaryota > Metazoa > Arthropoda > Malacostraca > Decapoda > Parastacidae > Cherax > Cherax destructor. The sequence continues at coordinate 47,361 of WNWK01006332.1, forward strand.
CACTGTACATATTTTATGAAAAAGAGGATAAATAAGTATACAAGGTATGATATAGCACGTAATGAAAGTAGTTGGTTAGATTATGTATTGGTGGAAGTATGTATTAGAATGTGGGGCAGAAGTTTGTGGCTATAGGAGGGTGGGTGCAGGAGGAAAGAAGAGTGAGTGGTGGAATGAAGAAGTAAAGGGTGTGATAAAAGAGAAAAAGGTAGCTTATGAGAGGTTTTTACAAAACAGACGTGTTAATAGAAGAGCAGAGTATATGGAGAGTAAAAGAAAGGTGAAGAGAGTGGTGAGAGAGTGCAAAAGGAGAGCAGATGAAAGAGTGGGTGAGGCTCTGTCAAGAAATTTAGCTAAAAAAAAAAAAGACAAAATTTTGGAGTGAGATAAAAAAGTTAAGAAAGCCTAGGGAATAAATGGATTTGTCAGTTAAAAACAGAGTAGGGGAATTAGTAGATGGGGAGCTGGAGGTATTGGGTAGATGGCAGGAATATTTTGAGGAACTTTTAATTTTTTTTTTTTTTTCCCCCAACAAGTCGGCCGTCTCCCACCGAGGCAGGGTGACCCAAAAAGAAAGAAAATCCCCAAAAAGAAAATACTTTCATAATCATTCAACACTTTCACCACACACATACATAATCACTGTCTTTGCAGAGGCGCTCAGATACGACAGCTGAGAATTGTCCCTCCCAGCTGTCACTATCCCAGACCCTCCTTTAAAGTGCAGGCATTGTACTTCCCATTTCCAGGACTCAAGTCCAACTAAATCAATTAACTGGTTTCCCTGAATCCCTTCACAAAATGTTACCCTGGTCACACTCCAACAGATCGTCATGTCCCAAAAACCATTCGTCTCCATTCACTCCTATCTAACACGCTCACACATGCTTGCTGGAAGTCCAAGCCCCTTGCCCACAAAACCTCCTTTACCCCCTCCCTCCAACCTTTTCTTGGACGACCCCTACCCCGCCTTCCTTCCCCTATAGATTTATATGCTCTCCAAGTCATTCTACTTTGATCCATTCTCTCTAAATGACCAAACCATCTCAACAACCCCTCTTCAGCCCTCTGACAAATACTTTTAGTAACTCCCACACCTTCTCCTAATTTCCACATTCTGAATTTTCTGCATAATATTTACACCACACATTGCCCTTAGACATGACATCTCCACTGCCTCCAGCCTCCTCCTCGCTGCAGCATTTGCAACCCATGCTTCACACCCATATAAGAGTGTTGGTACCACTATACTTTCATACATTCCCTTCTTTGCCTCCATGGATAACGTTTTTTGTCTCCACAGATACCTCAACGCACTACTCGCCTTTTTTCCTTCATCGATTCTATGGTTAACCTCATCCTTCATAAACCCATCCGCTGACACGTCAACTCCCAAATATCTGAAAACATTTACTTCTTCCATAATCCCTCTCTTCAATGTGATATCCAATTTTTCTTTATTTAAATCGTTTGATAACCTCATCACCTTACTCTTATCTATGTTCACTTTCAACTTTCTACCTTTACACACACTCCCAAACTCGTCCACTAACCTTTGCAACTTTTCTTTATAATCTCCCATAAGCACAGTATCATCAGCAAAAAGTAACTGTCAACTCCCATTTTGCATTTAATTCCCCATCATTTAATCCCACCCCTCTCCCCAACACCCAAGCATTTACTTCATTTACAACCCCTTCTATAAATGTATTAAACAACCATGGTGACATTACACATCCCTGTCTGAGACCTACTTTTACCGGGAAGTAATCTCCCTCTCTCCTACACACCCTAACCTGAGCCTCACTATCCTCATAAAAACTCTTTACAGCCTTCAGTAACTTACTACCTATTCCATACACTTGCAACATTTGCCACATTGCTCACCTATCCACTTTATCATATGACTTTTCTAAATCCATAAATGCAATGAAAACTTGTCTACCTTTATCTAAATACTGTTCACATACATGCTTCACTGTAAACACTTGATCTACACATCCCCTACCCACTCTAAAGCCTCCTTGCTCATCTGCAATCCTACTCTCTGTCTTACCTCTAATTCTTTCAATAATAACCCTGCCATACACTTTACCTGGTATACTCAATAAACTTCTTCTTTCAACAAATCGGCCGCTTCCCACCAAGGCGGGGTGGCCCAAAGAGAAAAACAAAAGTTTCTCTTTTTAACTTTAGTAATGTATACAGGAGAAGGGGTTACTAGCCCCTTGCTCCCGGCATTTTAGTCGACTCTTACGACACGCATGGCTTACGGAGGAAGAATTCTGTTCCACTTCCCCATGGAGATAAGAGGAAATAAGAACAAGAACTAGTAAGAAAATAGAAGAAAACCCAGAGGGGTGTGTATATATATGCTTGTACATGAATGTGTAATGTGACCTAAGTGTAAGTAGAAGTAACAAGACATGCCTGAAATCTTGCATGTTTATGAGACAGAAAAAAGACACCAGCAATCCTACCATCATGTAAAACAATTACAGGCTTCCGTTTTACACTCATTTGGCAAGACGGTAGTACATGTACCTCCCTGGGCGGTTGCTGTCTACCACCCTACTACCTAGGACTCGATAAACTTATTCCCCTATAATTTTTACACACTCTTTTATCCCCCTTCCCTTTATATAAAGGAACTATACATGCTTTCTGCCAATCCCTAGGTACCGTCCCCTCTTTCATACATTTATTAAACAAAAATACCAACCACTCCAGCACTATATCCCCCCTGCTTTTAACATTTCTGTCATGATCCCGTCAGTTCCAGCTGCTTTACCCCCTTTCATTCTACGTAATGCCTCACGCACCTCCCCCACACTCTCATCCTGCTCTTCTTCACTCCTAAACGATGTTGTACCTCCCTGGCCATTGCATGATATTACCGCCTCCCTTTTTTCATCAACATTTGAAAGTTCCTCAAAATATTCCCGCCATCTACAAAATACCTCCAGCTCCCCATCTACTAACTCCCCTACTCTGTTTTTAACTGACAAATCCATTTGTTCCCTAGGCTTTCTTACCTTTTTTATCTCACTCCAAAATTTTTTCTTGTTTTCAGAAAAATTTCTCGACAGAGCCTCTCCCATTCTTTCATCCGCTCTTCTTTTGCACTCTCTCACCACTCTCTTCACCTTTCTTTTACTCTCCATATACTCTGCTCTTCTATTTACACTTCTGTTTTGTAAAAAACCTCTCATAAGCTACCTTTTTCTCTTTTATCACACCCTTTACTTCTTCATTCCACCACTCACTCCTCTTTCCTCCTGCACCCACCCTCCTATACCCACAAACTTCTTCTCCACATTCTAATACTGCATTTTTAAAACTATCCCAACTCTCTTTAACCCCCTACTCATACTTGCATTATCCCACCTTTCTGCCAATATCTCACCCTAACTTCCTCCTCCCTTAGTTTATACACTTTTACCCCTCTCTTACTTGCTGTTGCCATTTTCTTTTTGTCCCATCTACCTTTTACTCTTAACTGTAGCTATAACCAAATAATGATCCGATGTATCCGTTGCCCTCTATAAACATGTACATCCTGAAGCCTACCCATCAACATTTTATCCACCAATACATAATCCAACAAACTACTTTCCTTGCGTGCTATATCATATCTTGTATATTTATTTATCCTCTTGTTCATAAAATATGTATTACTTATTACCAAACCTCTTTCTAAACATAGCTCAATTAATGGTTCCCCATTTACATTTACCCCTGGCACCCCAAATTTACCTACTACTCCCTCCACAACATTTTTACCCACTTTAGCATTAAGATCCCCAACCACAATTACTCTCTCACTTGGTTCAAAACTCCCCACACACACTCAACATTTCCCAAAATCTCTCTCTCTCCTCTACACTTCTCTCTTCTCCAGGTGCATAAACACTTACTATAACCCACTTTTCACATCAAACCTTTATTTTACTCCACATAATCCTTGAATTTATACATTTATATTCCCTCTTTACCTGCCATAACTGATTATTCAACATTATTGCCACTCCTTCTTTAGCTCTAACTCTATTTGAAACCCCTGACCTAATCCCATTTATTTCTCCCCACTGAAACTCTCCTACCCCCTTCAGCTTTGTCTCACTTAAAGCCAGGACATCCAGCTTCTTTTCATTCATAACATCTACAATCATCTCTTTCTTATCATTCGCACTACATCCATGCACATTCAAACATCCCACTTTGACGGTTTTCTTCTTTTTCTTTTTAGTAAGCTATACAGGAAAAGGGGTTACTAGCCCATTGTTCCCTGCATTTTAGTTGACTTTTACAACACGCATGGCTTACGGAGGAAAGATTCTTATTCCACTTCCCCATGGATATGAAAGGAAAAGCAATAAGAACAAGAACTATTAAGATAAAATCAAAGAAAACTCGGATGAGTGTGTATACATAAACGTGTACATGTTTGCGTAGCGTGACCTAAGTGTAAGTAGTAGTAGCAAGACGTACCTGAAATCTTGCATGTTTGAGACAGCAAAAAAGACACCAGCAATCCTACCATCATGTAAAACAAATACAGGCTTTCGTTTTACACTCACTTGGCAGGACGGTAGTACCTCCCTGGGTGGTTGCTGACTACAAACATACTACCTGTATATTGTCATTATTCCACTCTTTTTAGTGCTTGCAACTGCTAAATGTTGTTGCGAAAGGTGCATTTGTGATCACAAAACAGATCGCAAGTGCTGGAAGATGTGGAAAATTTGTTGTTGGTGTGGATCAATGAGAAACAGTTAGCAGGAGATAGTGTTACGCAGGCAATAATATGTGAAAAAGCAAAGCAGTTGCATGATCTCGTTAAGAAAATGCCTGCAACGAGTGCTGAAGTGAGCGAATTTAAAGCCAGCAGAGGCTGGTTTCAAAGATTTAAGAATCGAAGTGGCATACATAGTGTTGTGAGGCATGGTGAGGCAGCCAGTTGTGACGAAAGTGCGGCTGAAAAATATGTGCCTGAATTCCAGGGGTACATAGAGGCTGAACAATTCCAACCCCAACAAGTGTTTAATTGTGATGAAACAGGCCTGTTTTGGAAGAAAATGCCCAACAGGACCTTCATTACTCAGGAGGAAAAGGCACAGCCAGGACACAAGCCTATGAAAGACAGGCTAACTCTGATGCTTTGTGCTAATGCCAGTGGTGATTGCAAAGTGAAGCCTTTACTGGTGTATCTTTCTGAAAATCTCCGAGTGTTTGGCAGATGCGGTATCACCAAGTCTAACTTGTGTGTGATGTGGAAGCCTAACAAAAAGGCATGGGTCACAAAGGACATTTTCTTAGTGGTTCAATGGCGTGTTTGGCCCCAGTGTGAAGAAATCTCTTTTCTTTCAACTCTTCGGCCCAAAAGGAAAAACGAAAGTTTCTCCTTTTACATTTAGTAATATATACAGGAGAAGGGGTTACTAGCCCTTTGCTCCCGGCATTTTAGTCTCCTCTTACGACACGCATGGTTTACGGAGAAAGAATTCTGTTCCACTTCCCCATGGAGATAAGAGGAAATAAAAACAAGAACTAGTAAGAAAATAGAAGAAAACCCAGAGGGTGTGTATATATATATATGCTTGTACATGAATGTGTAGTGTGACCTAAGTGTAAGTAGAAGTAACAAGACATACCTGAAATCTTGCATGTTTATGAGACAGAAAAAAAGACAGAAAAAAAGACACCAGCAATCCTACCATCATGTAAAACAATAATTTGCCGCTTAAGTGCCTCCTGATAATGGACAATGCTCCTTGTCATCCTCCAAACTTGGTAGAGAAAATTGTGGAGGACTTTAAGTTCATCAAAGTGAAGTTCTTGCCCCCTAATACCACTCCTCTCCTCCAGCCCATGGACCAGCAGGTCATTTCCAACTTTAAAAAACTCTACACCAAAGCAATGTTTCAAAAGGGCTTTGATGTGACCACAGACATGAATATAACCCTAAGAGACTTTTGGAAAAATCATTTCCATATCCTGCATTGTGTACACCTTATAGGTAAGGCTTGGGAGGGAGTGACTACCAGGACTTTGAACTCTGCTTGGAGAAAATTGTGGCCAGACTGTGTCCTAGAGAGGGATTTTGAAGGTTTTGGGGCTGAGCCTCAGAACCCTGAGCCTGAGCCTGTTGTGGAAGAAATTGTGGAACTGGGCAAGTCCATGGGGTTGGAGATGAGTGGTGAGGATGTGGAACAGTTGGTGGAGGAGCACAATGAAGAGCTAACCACTGAAGATCTGCAAGAGCTTCAACAGCAACAGCAACAAGAGACCACAGGTCAGGACAATGGTTCAGAGGAGGAGGAGGTGGAACAGAGATGGAAGAAGGTGCCTTCTTCAGTGATTAAGGAGATATGTGGAGCAGGGTGCAAGGCTTTATGGATGAATATCACCCTAACCATGCTGTTGCAGGCCGTGCTGGCAACCTGTACAATGACAGTGGTGTCCCATTTCAGGGATACCTGGACAGATTTTTTGTTAAGAGAGGGGTCCAGTGACTCTCAACCTGGTCCTAGTGGCATTAAAAGAAAAAGTCCAGTAACCCCAGAAAAGAACTTGCCACCTGCAGTGTTAATTGAAGGGGATTCCCCTTCCAAACACTAGCATACTATACTCCATACTTTCCCCTCCTCCCGTCCTCCACACATCAACAACTCTTCAATAAATGTAAGTGACATGTTATTGTACTATATTTACATGTATTTCTTTAATGTTCATTAAATTGTGTATTATTTAATGTCAAAAAGTTCTAAAAAATATTTTATTTTACTACTTTTGGAAGTCTGGAACGGATTAATTTTATTTCCATTATTTCTTATGGGGAAAATTGATTCGGATAACGATAAATTCCGTTACAGATACGCCCTCTCTGAAGGATTAATATCACTAACCGAGGTATGACTGTAATTACTTTTGCACCATTGTAAAGTAGAAATATTATAAGTCAAACCATCATTAATCAGGGAGCACTTGTATAGTGGTTCCAACACTTTTACATGTACGAGGCATGGGCTTTAAATGTTGCAGCAAGGAGGCTAGCAGCATTGGAAATGTCATGGTTTGAGAGCAATGTTGTTCAGAGAATTTAGTGTAGAAATTAGTGTGATGGGTTATGAAATGTAAAATTCAGATAGTGGAGGAGAGGGTTGGGGGTGGCTTGGGCATTTAGAGAATGTAGTAGAGTAGGAAGAGAGAGGTATAAATTTGGAAGGGGTGGCTGTCCCCAGGAAGGAGTGCGAACGAGGTAACATTTATGAAGGGATTCAGGATAACCAGTCAACCATTCCAGAGTACAGTGCCTGCACTCTAAAAAAAAAAAAAAAAAAAAAAAAAGTGGCTGTTGCAGTTTAGTCATTTAAAGTGTGATATTTGCACAATTCTTGCACTCTTAGGAACACTTATTTAATAATACCATAAACCGTGGCTATAATGGACTACATAATGATGGGGGGAGATTATATGGCCATGACCATTTAAAAAGTAGAATTTTATAACTTGCAAACTTTGTTGGTTTCCCATTCAGCTGTTCGTAACGTATTTCCCATCTGTAGTTCATTAAATCGATGGTTTACTGTAGTTATTCTTGTAATGTCGCCTTTCAAATTTGGGTAGCCTGGTCTGAGATGTGGCCAACTTGTGATTCTCTGGCATTTTTAACATTATCTATTGAGACATAAACAAGACTATAAAATTGATATCTTGATTTTCAGGAAACTAAGAAGGTAGCCGCCTGCCGTTTTGATTGGCATCAAACTGCTACACATGTGTGCGTCGCAGTCTATGCTAAGCTCTCTGATCCTGCACCTACTTATGTGGAAGCTAACCCTATCAGACTCAATGCAAACATTGTCTTTGGAGATGAAAATGTGTTCACGTTGGATATTGAGCTTACTGGGGTAAGTTAAAAAAAAAAATGGTAGGGTGTATTAGAGTAGGACAAGGGTATAATCAGTGTTATCTATATAGGTTATGTGCAAGATAAGGATTGTTCCTGTTAAGAAAAGGGCTCATAGACATTCTCCTGGTAATTTTTTAACCATGAAGTTTCATGTACAGTGGACCCCCGGATTTCATTATTTTTTCGTTCCAGAATGCTATTCAAGTGCCATTACCAAACAAATTTATTCCCATAAGGAATAATGTAAAGTAGACTAGTCTTTTTTAGACCCCCAAAAATACACTTACAAAAGCATTGAAAAAAATACACTTACATAAAAGGGCGAGTTTGGAGCAGGAAGAACACCGGGGGTCCACTGTATTTTGTTATCTCTGTATTTTGTATATAGTCAAAGGAAAAGTTTTCCACAACACCCCATAATCACTTTAATGCCAGTGAAGGACTTTTGAACTATTTCCCAGGTGCTGTATGACCCTTAATGATTTAGCAGTCCCTTTTGAATGTAATTATAATAATAAAAATCCATTATAACTTGTCCTATTATAATAGATGGTATAGTTAAGATGTACAAGCAGCAATTTGAACCTTTATTAAGGCATTTTCAATTATGTCTTATCAACCACAACTTGTCCCATTCTTTGAACATTTGTTCCAACTTGCATTATCATCTTTCTGATTTTCTACATTTATTTTTTTATATGCAACTGTTATCCTGACATACTTTAATAACCACTTTTTTAATTTTCTTCTCTGATATAACTGCCATGTGTAGCATTCTAGACTTGGAAAATCCTTGTTAAGATGCATGTATAATTGTATTTACGTATGTGTTCCTGTGAGATAGAGACAGAGATAGATACAGCCAGTCAGGTAGCCAGCTGGCCGGCCAGCCTGCCGACATCACTTTCCACTTAAAAGGGGAGTGTTAATATGACATGACATCAGTGAATCCTTGGTGTTTGCCGCACTGTTTGCTCTAGCTGGCGCTCAATTTAACGGGTGCTCCCACAAGGTACTAAGTGGTCCCAGATTTTTTTAATAGCACACACCAAGTGTTAAGACCCATTCTATGCTGACCAAGCATCTCAGGCCAATCGTGCCAAATTTGGAGACAGGAAAAATAAAACGTAAATATACGTTTGGGGTAGTAGCAGTACTAACGTATATATAAGTTTGGACTGTTTAAGGGTTAAAGAATTACCAGTAATAGTAGAATACTATCTTTAGTTTCATTCTAAATTTCATATTTTCTAAAAGTATGTTACACAAAAGCTAAGGAAGCACTTGCACTTCAGTTTCGTTTATATTTACAGTTGATTGATGTGGACCAGAGCAGCGTATGTTTAGCAGCATCCAAGGTGGAAATCAAACTTCGGAAAGCAGAACCATCAAGCTGGCGCACCCTGAACATTGAAAGAGAACAGACTTCTAATAAGACCGACGATGAGAAAGCTGATGAAAAAGCTGAAGGTGGCCTAGAACAAATGGTTGATGCAGTTGACCTTAGTGATCTTTGAAGGTAGTATTACTTTTAGGATAGCTTATATTGATTTTAAAGTATGTGCAATAAGATACCTTGATTTCTTCATGAACAGAAGAGAAACCAGTAGATGCATTTTATTACCCTTAAACATGCAGATTTGTTAATAGGGTGAGCATATTAAATTTGTATATTTTTGATCATTTTAATTTTTTAATGTTATACAGAAATAATTTATATCCTCCAGTCCCAGTAAGTTATGATTCTTGGCTTTTTGTCAAGACAACAAAATATGTGATCATGCAAGACTATTAATAATAAACATGTTAAAGGAACTTTTAATTCTTTTTTTTATTATTAATTCCTCCCTTCAGTTATAACTTAAATATCATAGTTGAACAGTTTGTCTTGGCTCTCCTTTGTAGGCCCTAGCTTGAAAAAGTGGGTGGCCTCTGGTTCCTCATTTGTTGAATTTTTTACTTTACTCTTGTTGAAAACAGTTCCATAAGTCTTGATCAGGTGCAGTGTGAGCATACTATTGAAGACTCTTTCAAAATCTTGTGGAGTTGTCTAAAATTTTGGCATGTCTGCAAAGTTTTGAGTTTCATGAAACTTTCTTGGATTGTCAACTATTAATCTAATATGACTTGCTGAATGGTCAATGTGACTTCCATCATGCGAGTTCCATCTCCTTTAACCCTTTCACTACCACAACCAGCAAAATAGTCCTGCCAATGTCACCTTTACCTTCGATGCGTTCTGTCTCCTTGGGTCAGGCTTGTCTGCTGCTGCTGGCCTGCTTACCCCCATATCCATCACAACCTGGTGGATCTGACTTCTGGCACCTGGTGAAGATGCTTGTCCAGTTTCTGATATCTTCTGATGAGATGCTGAATAGTCTGGGATTACAGATGTTAACAGTGTTCCTTTATTGTGCCCACTGCACCCCTACTTTTCACTGGGTTTATTTTGCACTTTCTTCCATATGTCTCACTCCAGTTTATGGCAGTGTGAAGATTTGGGACAAGACCCTAGTACTTTCCAGGTATGTATTATCATGACACTCCTCCACTCCAGTGAATACATATTTAGGACAGTAATTTAAATGCTTTATTGTACCATTTCCTATGCTCTTTATCTGATCTAGGTTTCATCAGTGGTACATATTTAATACAGACCTTGTATACATTCCCAGGCACTGGCGAGTATTTAGGGTGCTCATGAGTGTTTCCCAGAGTATGTTTAATAATTTTTGGTAAATTTTGTCCCAGTCAAGTTTATGGTTGTTGTTTACTGAACATTCCTTCTTGCATGTTATTGCCAGAGTTCTCCAAACCTGGGTTTATACTCATTTGTACTTCTATGATGTTATCATAACTGCATCGCTGCTATACGATTGATTATTGCATACACACTCGTGTCAATACAAGGGGTGCCAATAAAACATTACTGACATATTTAGAAACCATTTGCAGTCCTCGATTATACCAGCAGTATGCATTTAGTTGACAAATTAGACATGTAAATTGGGTCTGTGAATTGTCATGATTTTCAAGTGGTGTATGAAAATGGTTTTCCATCTCTTAGATGTAATACTGCAATGTTCCAAGTTAAACCTGGAAAGAAGCCAAAACTAGTACAGTGAGCCCCCGGTTCTTGTTATTAATCAGTTCCAGAGGGCCCGTCGAACACCGATTTGGACGAACTCCGAATCTATTTTCCCCATAAGAAATAATGGAAATAAAATTAATCCGTTCCAGACATCCAAAAGTATTAAAATAAAATATTTTTGTACAACATATAGACATTAAATTACACACAATTTTATGAGAAATAATAGTACAATAACATGTTACTTACATTTACTGAAGAGTTGTTGATGTGTGGAGGATGGAGCAGTATGCTAGTGTTTGGAAGGGAAATCCCCTTCCATTAACACTGTAGGTGGCAAGTTCTTTTCTGGGGTTACTGGCCTTTTTCTTTTAATGCCACTAGGACTAGCTTGAGTCACTGGAACCCTCTCTAACAAAAAATCTGTCCAGGGAGCTCTGTCTGGCATTTCTTTAAAACATCCCTGAAATGGGACACCACATTGTCATTGTACATGTGGCCAACACTGCCTGCAACAGCTTAGTTAGGGTGATAATCATCCATAAAGCCTTGCACATCAGCCCATTTGGCACAGATCTCCCTAATCCTTGAAGGCACCTTCCTCCATCTCTGTTCAACAGCTGTTGCTGTTGAAGCTCTTGCAGATCTTCAGTGGTAATCTCTTCATTGTCTTCCTCCACCAACTCTTCCACATCCTCGGTACAAACATCCAACCCCATGGACTTGCCCAGTGCCACAATTTCTTGCACAACAGGCTCAGGCTCAGGGTTCTGAGGCTCACCCCCAAAACCTTCAAAATCTCTCTCTAGGACACAGTCTGGCCACAATTTTCTCCAGTCAGAAAGTCCTGGTAGTCACTCCCTCCCAAGCCTTACCTATAAAGTTTACACAATACAGGATATGGAAATGATTTTTCCGAAAGTCTTTTAGGGTCATATTCATGTCTATGGTCACATCAAAGCACTTTTGAAACATTGCTTTGGTGTAGTTTTTTAAAGTTGCAAATGACCTGCTGGTCTCCTGGAGGAGAGGAGTGGTATTAGGGGGAAAGAACTTCACTTTGATGAACTTAGTCCTGCACAATTTGCTCTTCCAAGTCTGGAGGATGACAAGGAGCGTTGTCCATTATCAGGAGGCACTTAAGTGGCAAATTATTTTCCTTGAGATATTTCTTCACACTGGGGCCAAACACTTCATAAAACCAGTCCAAGAAAATGTCCCTATTGACCCATGCCTTATTGTTAGACTTCCACATCACACACAAATTAGACTTGGCGACACCGCATCTCTTAAACGCTCGGGGATTTTCAGAATGATACACCACTAAAGGCTTCACTTTAAAATCACCACTGGCATTGGCACAAAGCATGAGTTAGCCTGTCTTTCATAGGCTTATGTCCTGGGAGTGCCTTTTCCTCCTGTGTAATGAAGGTCCTGTTTGGCATTTTCTTCGAAAACAGGCCTGTTTTGTCGCAATTGAACACTTGTTGGGGTTGGAATTGTTCAGCCTCTATGTACCCTACGAATTCATTCACGTAATTTTCAGCCGCACTTTTGTCAGAACTGGCTGCCTCACAACACTATGTATGCCATTACGCTTCTTAAATCTGTCAAACCAGCCTTTGCTGGCTTTAAATTCATTCACTTCAGCACTCGTTGCAGGAATTTTCTTAACGAGATCATCATGCAACTGCCTTGCTTTTTCAGATATTATCGCCTGCGAAACACTATCTCCTGCTATTTGTTTCTCGTTGATCCACAACAACAAAGTTTCCACTTCTTCCAGCACTTGAGATCTCTGTTTTGTGACCATACTTGCACCTTTCGCAACGACAGCGTCCTTGATTTCCTTTCTCTTGGCCACAATGGAAGAGATGGTTGAATGGGATTTGCCATAGAGCCTGGCCAGCTCAGCGATACGCACTCCACTTTCATATTTTGCTATCATCTTCAATTCTGCTGTATTTCTGACATTCTTTACCACAGGCTTGGCACTAGGAGCTTTCTTGGGGCCCATGGTGGTTTATTTAGCAGTTGCAAGCACTAAAAACAGTAGAATAATGACAATATACTGGTATGAATGTGTGGGTGGTTGCTTGCTTGTAAACAATAGCACACTGACGCTGGGTGGAGTGCCCGGGCCCAGCTGGGCCACGTGTACGCGTCCGGGACGAATCGCCAACTCCGAGCGGATTCATTAACACCGAGCCAAAATTCTCATGGAAAAAACCTAACGAACACCGATTTGGACAAACTCCAACGCTAACGAACACCGGGGATTGACTGTAGTTCCATTTGTCCATCATAAGATAATTCATGTAGTATACCATGCGGATCACATGTTGGTGTCATAATGATGAGTGATCCATTTTAGTCGAGGCCTGGTTAGCATGTCCCTTCACTATTTTCCTAGACAGAAGAGATGGTTTTCTTGTGTGCACTTAAATAACAGGACAGCAGAGATGCATGGTATTACTGTTAACTTTCACTGGTACTATTTAAAAAGGTAATGACAAAAAATCCAAGATTTGATGGAAACTTGTGAAATTAAGCATGCAAAGTATGCGTTTCTGGCCCATATTATGTATACGACCTGTTAATTTAAAAAAAAAAAAAAAAACATTTTTACTCTTATTTTATATTCAGTACTGTTCGTTTTCACGTAGATAGCATTAAACATTATTATTTACATGTTAATTAAATATAACAAATTCAGTACTCTTTATACATGTTCACTTTCTCACAGCTGAGTGCTGTGTGGTGATGTAGGGATGGGCACAGCTGAATTGTCCACTCTCCCTGTCCTATCTAACAAAATACTCTTTAAATATGCTTATCATTGTGGTTGTGAATGTTAATGTACGTAAGTATATAGGATGTGAAAGCAGTAATGAGGATAACTGAGAGAGGGTGTTGCTTAGTGTGTGGAGCTACCACTGTCCTCGTACCTCACTAGCCAGTATGTTCAGCATGTCAACATTGGTGGCAGCTACCACAGAATGTAATTACTGAATCCACGGTGTTTACCAAACTGATATGAGCACACTATACTTGCATACAATGAATATACAAAAGTATGAATGCATTTGAAAAACTAGAAAAAAAATTCATTCATCCTTGATAAAAATGTTAATAAATCTGGTTCTTGACCTGTCTACCAAACAAATGTAAACTTGTATATACTGTACTATGCATAAAATAAACATACCAAATGCATTCATGTTTTGTATAAGAAACCAGAAAATTATTTTAAATTATTGCTTAAGAAAATTGGTAAATACGTATAGTAATCTTGCCACGGAAGTGGGAGTCACTTGCTTGTAAGAAATTAATTGGTTCCAAAGTACCAGTGTCTTATGTGCAGAACATAAGTCAGGGCCCTATTCCAAATTATGGTAAAACAAACTGTAACACTGATACTTCTTTCAACTTGTTTGGATTGACATCTGAACTGTCGTATATGCGCACCTCTGCAAAGACAGTGATTGCGTAAATGATGGTGATTGTTTCCTTTTTGGGTCACCCTGCCTCGGTGGGAGATGCATCAAGCTTAAAAGCTTGAAAATATACTATATTTTCGTAAAATTAATGGAAATTTTATACCCCTCAATGGAGGTATCTTGAAGCCAATGAGGAACTTGCGATCCAAGGAACTGGACCTATCCACCCTTTCCTTGAATCTAACCTGATTGCCTCCCATTTCTCCAGGTACAGTATGACCCCTATGGGTTTAGTGCTTCCCAATGAATTTAATAATAATAAATTGTTAAAAACATTTTATTAGTTAATTCTTACATTTACCTGAGCTTTTATTATCAAAAATATTTAGGCATTTTTTACAAACCTTATAATATAGATGAGCAAAAGACTTCCTAATGTTTTATTAATTAAGGAACTTAACAGTCTATGTACAAAAATTACAATACTGTATACAGAAGGTTTCAGAAGTTGTGGAATATAAGACATGCTTGTTTTTTCATAACGTCTCTTTTTTTTTTCTACTATATTGATTTTTGTGAAAAACAATTTGACCTGTAAGCTTTATGAAAAGAAATTATGAACATTTGGGTAAACTTAAGACTATGAAAAAAAAAATGACAAGCATAATTGGAATCAGACTTGCATAAGAGACCAGACTGCTAAAACTGATACCAATCTGCCACTAATGTTTGGAGCTCTGGTTTTAGACAAATTCCAATATATGTTCATTCATAACCTTAAGTGGAATCCATAACAAGTGAGGTACATAATATAAAAGGTAAATAGTAATAGGCAGTGGTGGCACCAAGGAGAGGCATCAGCTCCCAGACACCACATAGTCATAACAATGTTTCAAAACAGGTCAACTAGATAGCTTCCCCATCCCCCTCTACAAGCTTTCCCAGTACAGACATTCTGGTGCTGCCCCTGATAAATTAAATACATAATTGTGTGTGGAACACTGGTTCTGAATTGATACTTGTATCTATTATACTCTGATATGAAAATATAGGTGCAACTAAATTAATCTAGAGAGTTGTCATACTTTATGTGCTGTAGTAAACTTTCTAGTTAAACATTAAACTGGAGCTTCAAATTAACCATAAAATCTGCAATTTTATATACGTACTACTGTATAATTGGATTTGAGAAACTTAATGTATATTACAAGAGCTATTAAACTTATTCAGTTCTTGCTCACCTACACAACCAATTTATTTTAAAAGTGTAATTGTTAGTACAGTAATAAATACTTGTCACCAGATTCAGCAATTAATGATAGCAATGATGCTAACATGTTTTTCATGTACAAAATTACTAAAACAGACAAAAACTTTAAAGTTGGGGTGTTTGAATGTGTGGATGCTAAGAATTAGTAATCTTATGAATGAAAAAAAGCTGGATGCTCTAGAACCAGCAAAACAGTGAAGATAGAAAAATATGAATGGGAAGGAATTAACAAGATGAAATAAAGTACAGTGGACCCTTGATTATCGTAATTAATCCGTTCCAGAGTGTCTGTTAAAATTTGCGAAACCATTTTCCCCATAAGAAATAATGTAAATCCAATTAATTTGTTCCAGACACCCAAAAGTATTAACAAAAAAATTTTGTTTTTTACTTGAAATATAGATTTACATATAGAAAACAATGAGACATGAATAAAATAATATCACACTTACCTTTATTGAAGACTTGGTGTATGGAAGACGGGAGGAGGGGCGAGGATGGAGAAGTTACTGTTTGGAAGGGGAATCCCCTTCCATAAAGACTTCAGGTACCAAGTCCTTTTCTGGGGTTACTTCCCTTCTTTGTGTTTTAATGCCACTAGGAGCAGCTTGAGTCACTGCACACCTGTGGCACTAAATATCTGCCCAGAGAGCTCTGTTTCTGGCGTCTCTTTAAAATTTCCCTAAAATGGGACAAGACATTGTCATTATACATGTTGCCAACACGACTTACAACAGCTTTGTTAGGGTGATGTTCCTCCACAAATCTTTCCATCCTACTCCACATTGCACAAATCTCTCTAATCTCTGAAGGCACCTTCCATATCTCTCACTCCTCCTCTGAAGCAATTTCCTGAGCTGTGGTCTGTTGCTGTTCCAGATCAAGGTCTTCCAGCTCTTCAGTGGTTAGCTCTTCATTGTGGTCCTCCACCAACTCTTCCACATCCTGGCCACTTACATCCAACCCCCATGGAATTCCCCAAAGCCACAATAGATTCCACAACTGGCATAGGGTTGTCAGGGTCAGCCTCAAACCCTTCAAAATCCTGGAAGTCACTCCCTGCCAAGCCTTATCTATAAGGCTAATGCAATGGAGGATATTGAAGTGATCTTTCCAGAACTCTCTTAGGGTCATTTGAGTGTCTGAGGTCACATCGAAGCACCTTTGAAACATTGCTTTGGTGTAGTTTTTTGAAGTTTGAAATGATCTGCTGTTCCATGGGCTGGATGAGAGGAGTGGTATTAGGGGGCAAGAACTTCTGTGATGAAACGAAACTCCTCCACCATTTGGTCATCCAAGTCTGGAGGATGAGCAGGAGCATTGTCCATTACCAGGAGGCACTTGTGCCAATTTATTTTCCAGGAGGTATTTTTCACACTCTGGCCAAACACTTCATTGAAGCAATCAAGGAAAATTTCCCTTGTGACCCATGCCTTACTGTTAGCCTTCCACATCACACACAAATTACTCTTGGCAACACTCTTTTTTCCTAGGTAGTAGGTTGGTAGACAGCAACCGCCCAGGGAGGTACTACCATCCTGGCAAGCGAGTGTAAAACAAAAGCCTTTAATTGTTTTACATGATGGTAGGATTGCTGGTGTCTTTTTTTCTGTCTCATAAACGTGCAAGATTTCAGGTACATCTTGCTACTTCTACTTACACTTAGGTCACACTACACATTCATGTAGGAGCATATATATGCACACACCCCTCTGGGTTTTCTTCTATTTTCTTACTAGTTCTTGTTCTTATTTCCTCTTATCTCCATGGGGAAGTGGAACAGAATTCTTCCTCCTTAAGAGGCGACTAAAATGCCGGGAGCAAGGGGCTAGTAACCCCTTCTCCTGAATATACATATTACTAAATGTAAAAGGAGAAACTCTTTTTTTTTCCTTTTGGGCCACCCTGCCTCGGTGGGAAATGGCCGACGTGTTGAAAGAAGAAAGAGAGACACTGTTTTTCTTGAACACTCTGGGATTTTCAGTGATACACCAGTAAAGGCTTCACTTTGAAATCCCCACTAGCGTTAGCACAAAAAAGAATGGATTATTACGAAATGTATCGTATGAACGCGTGGGGCGACGGTCAATTGCTGATAAACAATGCCACATTGACTGTGAATGGTGTGTGGGTTGAACGACTATTATCGAGGTAAATGACTAACTTCAAGGCTATATTTTGACGAAAAAAGTTACGAAAATCGAAATTTACGAAGTCCAAGGCTTACGATAATAGAGGGTCCACTGTATACAGTTATCCTGACAAACTTGGTACATTTTGAGTTTGGCAATTTTGGTTATTTTTTACCAAAGGATCTCCAGCAAATAATTCTAAAAAATTGCAGGTTTTCACATGGAAGGAAAATCTAAAGGAAACCCAAGTTTAATTTCATATTTTATCAAATTTGCAAATTTTTTACACGTTTAAATTAATATTGTAAGAGATATGAGAGGTGTAGCCAAAACATCCTTACATGTGTTATTGATGCAGACACAATGTCTGTACATCACAGTCAACTGTTTGTCTTTTGGTTGTTCCAAGCACAAATGCATCGTCTCCCCCACAATAGTGAGTGTGCCCCCTCAAAGAGAACCTTGATGCAAGGACTTAAGACACTGTCCTCCCAATGAATCAAACCTGTTTGCCTCCCATTTTTCGCCAGAATATAATGGTGTATCGGATGGGATTATGAAGGACGAGGTAAACCATAGAATTGAAGAAGGAAAAAAGGTGGGTGATGCATTGAGAAATCAGTGGAGATGAAGAATGTTATCCATGGAGGCAAAGAAAAGAATGTACTATGAGAGTATAGTGTTACCAACCCTTGTACGGGTGTGAAGCATGGGTTGTAAATACTGCAGTGAGGAAGAGGTTGGGGCAATGTGTGTGGCGTAAATATTATTGAATTCATAGTGTGAAAATCAGGTGGCTGAAAAGGGGTTGCTGAGGTGATTTAGTCATTTAGAGAGGGTGAAACAAAATAGGATGACTTGGAGGATGTATAAATCTGTAGTGGAGGGAAGGAGGGGTAGAGGTTATCCTAGGAAAGGATGGAGGGGTAAAAAAGAGGTTGTGTGCAAGGGGCTTGGACATACAGCAGGCATGTGAGAGTGTGGTAGATAGGAGTGAATGGAGACGAATGGTTTTTGGGACTTGAGCTGTTGGAGTGTGAGCAGGTAATATTTTGTGAAGGGATTCAGGGAAACTGGGCAGCCAGACTTGAGCCCTGGAGGTGGGAAGTACAATGCCTGCGCTTTAAAGGAGGGGTTTGGGATATTGGCTGTTTCGAGTGACGTCTGAATTGTCGTATCTGCGCCTCTGCAAAGACTGATTGTGTGAATGGTGGTAAAAGTTTCTTTTATGGGTCACCCTGCCTCGGTGGGAGACTGCTGATGTGTTGGGGAGGGGGGGGTAAAGACAGTACAAGAATAGCATGAGTGTGTTAAGAGAAGTGAGAGTGAGCAGTAAAAAGGATGATCAGCTCTTGGGAGAAAAAGGGATGGTTACTGGTAGTGACGATGATGCGGTATGGGTGAATTTAAGAATTCAGGTGCTAGTGTTTGCAGCATAGGTTTGTGGTTAAAAGGATGGGTGCTGAAGGGAAGAGGAATAACAAGGATTCAGTGGATGAAAACAGCATTTGAAGGTTTTCAGTGATTGAAAAAAATTATAAAAAGGCAGATTATATGGGAGGAGAGAGGAAAAAACAAAAGGTCAAGACTGAGTGCAAAAGATTGATATATTTGTCCCAGTGCTGCATGACCCTCTTGGGTTTGTTTATTTAATCATTATTTTTGTTTAACAATGGCTGTCTCCCACCAAGGTAGGAAGCCCTGAAAAAGAAGAAATTATATTTTTCTTCCTTTTACATTTAGTACTTTATACAGGAGAAGGGGTTACTAGCTTAATTGCCCGCAGAGCAAATGGGCTTGGCAGCTTGAGAATGATGACATGTTAGATGGCGAGGTAGAGTTACAGAAAGAACATACAGCATAAGGAGTTGTTAAATGCAGATGAAAGGAGTGATTCCTGCATGGAACAGGGATAAATGGGATATGTTAGGAGGGAAGAGCCAGAGGCAAATATCAAGTAGGTTGACTGAAACAAAGCATATCAGTGGGAAGGGAGGCGATAATTTCATGTACTGGCCAGGGAGGTACAACATCGTTTAGGAGTGAAGAAGAGCAGGATGTGAGTGTGGGGGAGGTGCGTGAGGCATTACGTAGAATGAAAGGGGGTAAAGCAGCTGGAATTGACGGAATCATGACAGAAATGTTAAAAGCAGGGGGATATAGTGCTGGAGTGGTTGGTATTTTGTTTAATAAATGTATGAAAGAGGGAAGGTACCTAGGATTGGCAGCGAGCATGTATAGTTCCTTTATAAAAAGGGGAAGGGGATAAAGAGAGTGTAAAAATTATAGGGAATAAGTTTACTGAGTATACCA
Organism: Cherax destructor; assembly: GCA_009830355.1. Classification (NCBI taxonomy): domain Eukaryota; kingdom Metazoa; phylum Arthropoda; class Malacostraca; order Decapoda; family Parastacidae; genus Cherax; species Cherax destructor. The sequence continues at coordinate 67,522 of WNWK01006332.1, forward strand.
GGTAAAGTGTATGGCAGGGTTATTATTGAAAGAATTAGAGGTAAGACAGAGAGTAGGATTGCAGATGAGCAAGGAGGCTTTAGAGTGGGTAGGGGATGTGTAGATCAAGTGTTTACAGTGAAGCATATATGTGAACAGTATTTAGATAAAGGTAGAGGTTTTTATTGCATTTATGGATTTAGAAAAGGGATATGATAGAGTGGATAGGTGAGCAATGTGGCAAATGTTGCAAGTGTATGGAATAGGTAGTAAGTTACTGAAGGCTGTAAAGAGTTTTTATGAGGATAGTGAGGCTCAGGTTGGGGTGTGTAGAGAGAGGGAGATTACTTCGGTAAAAGTAGGTCTTAGACAGGGTTGTGTAATGTCACCATGGTTGTTTAATATATTTATAGATGGGGTTGTAAAAGAAGTAAATGCTAGGGTGTTGGGGAGAGGGGTGGGATTAAATTATGGAGAATTAAATGCAAAATGGGAGTTGACACAGTTACTTTTTGCTGATGATACTGTGCTTATGGGAGATTCTAAAGAAAAGTTGCAAAGGTTAGTGGACGAGTTTGGGAGAGTGTGTAAAGGTAGAAAGTTAAAAGTGAACATAGATAAGAGTAAGGTGATGAGGGTATCAAACGATTTAAATAAAGAAAAATTGGATATCACATTGGAGAGAGGGATTATGGAAGAAGTAAATGTTTTCAGATATTTGGGAGTTGATGTGTCAGCAGATGGGTTTATGAAGGATGAGGTTAACCATAGAATTGATGAAGGAAAAAAGGTGAGTGGTGCATTGAGGTATCTGTGGAGACAAAAACGTTATCCATGGAGGCAAAGAAGGAATGTACGAAAGTATAGTGGTACCAACACTCTTATATGGGTGTGAAGCATGGGTTGCAAATGCTGCAGCGGAGGAGGCTGGAGGCAGTGGAGATGTCCTGTCTAAGGGCAATGTGTGGTGTAAATATTATGCAGAAAATTCGGAATGTGGAAATTAGGAGAAGGTGTGGAGTTACTAAAAGTATTTGTCAGAGGGCTGAAGAGGGTTGTTGAGGTGGTTTGGTCATTTAGAGAGAATGGATCAAAGTAGAATGACTTGGAGAGCGTATAAATCTGTAGGGAAGGAAGGCGGGGTAGGGGTCGTCCTAGAAAAGGTTGGAGGGAAGGGGTAAAGGAGGTTTTGTGGGCGAGGGCTTGGACTTCCAGCAAGCATGTGAGCGTGTTAGATGGGAGTGAATGGAGACGAATGGTTTTGGGACATGACGATCTGTTGGAGTGTGAGCAGGGTAACATTGTGTGAAGGGATTCAGGAAAACCAGTTAATTGATTTAGTTGGACTTGAGTCCTGGAAATGGGAAGTACAATGCCTGCACTTTAAAGGAGGGGTCTGAGATAGTGACAGCTGGGAGGGACTTTTCTCAGCTGTAGTATCTGAGCTCCTCTGCAAAGACAGTGATTATGTATGAGTGTGGTGAAAGTGTTGAATGATGATGAAAGTTTTTTCTTTTTGGGGATTTTCTTTCTTTTTGGGTCACCCTGCCTCGGTGGGAGACGGCCGACTTGTTGAAAAAAAAAAAAAAAAAAAACATTTGTTTAATAAGTGAAAGGAGGGAATGTACCTAAGAACTGGCACATAGCATGCATAGTCTCTTTTATACAAGGGAACAAAAGTTCATAAGAATAATAGAGGAATAAGCCTGTTAAGAATACCAGGTAAAATCTATGGAATAGCTATTTATTGAAAGACTTAAGGTGAAAGACAAGGTTATGAGTAATATGGTACATATTGTTAAGGGAAGAGACAAATGCAGTTATATAAGGCTCCATATAATAGTATTCATCTCTTCACAATTGTGTCAGTATCTTGTACCATTACCTGCCCAGGTACAATACTGCATGTGTATGAAGCCTCACGGCTCTTGGAATGTGCTCACTGGAGCAAAGGGGGGGAAGAGAGAGAGAGACCTGAAAATACATAAGTACAGTGGTACCTCGAGTTACGATGGTCCCCAAAATCGCCCTTTTATGTAAGTTTATTTTTTTAAATGCTTTTGTAAGTATATTTTTGGTGGTGTAAAAGGACTAGTCTATTTTACATTATTCCTTATGGGGATAAATTCGTTTGGTAATGGCACTTGAACAGCATTCTCGAACGAAAAAATATCGTAACTCGAGGTACCACTGTACATGGAACTTACTGAAGACCAGGTACCAAATGTACACACTACCGGAACTTACTAGAGTGAGAGAGATGGGAGTGTAAAATAAATCCAGCAAAAAGCAGGGGTGCCATAGGCAAAATAAGAGTATTTTTGCAATATCCATAGTCCAAGAGACTCCAACTTGTTACATACATATACAGGAGGGCCCCTGCTTATACAGCAGGTTAGGTTTCGGGTTACTGCTGTAAAGTGAGAGACTCATTTTCAAATGCACATAAAAGCCTGATAACATATTTACAATATATATTAAGTGAACAATAGAGCTAGACTTAATAAAATGCATATACAGTACACATTACTTGCCTTAAAATATTTTTGTCCTTATAGTGTGGTGAATGTATATACGTATTGTAGGATATCTGAATAAATGAAGAATGGGTATAACTGAAAACTGCATCATTAGCAAAATGCTGTAAAGTGGGGGCCCTCTTGTATATGTAATATGAATGTAGTAGTAAATAGGTGGTTAAGTCTTAAGTATAGGGGTTAGTGTAAAATTATCAACATAGTTGGTGCAGTTAGTTTGTTAAAAACAGTGTCTGTATCAAAGGTGGCACTAAGCCAGGAAGGAGGGTAATTAGTACTTAAGTGAACTTGTGTTCTCTGACTGAAAGATAGGACAGTATTTTTTTTTTTTTTCAACAAACTGGCTGTATCCCACCAAGGCAGGGTGACCTAAAGAAAAACAAAAAGATTTTTAAATTTAGTGATTTATAAGGAGAAAGGGTTACTAGCCCCTTGCTCCCAGCATTTTAGTCGCCTCTTATGACACGCCCCTGTGGTTTAGTTATAGGTAATACATATTTTAAGAAAAAGAGGATAAATAAGTATACAAGATATGATGTAGGGCGTAATGACAGTAGTTTGTTGGACTATGTATTGATAGATAAAAGACTGTTGAGTAGACTTCAGGATGTACATGTTTATAGAGGGGCTACAGATATATCAGATCACTTTTTAGTTATAGCTACAGTGGGAGTAAAAGGTAGATGGGATACAAGGAAAATAGAATCAGTAAGTAAAGAGAGGTGAAGGTTTATAAACTAAAAGAGGAGGCAGTTAGGGTAAGATATAAACAACTATTGGAGGATAGATGGGCTAGTGAGAGTGTAGGCAATGGGGTGAAAATGTATGGGGTAGATTTAAAAATGTAGTGTTAGAGTGTTCAGCAGAAGTTTGTGGTTACAGGCGAGTGGGTGCGGGAGGGAAGAGGAGCGATTGGTGGAATGATGATGTAAAGAGAGTAGTAAGGAGAAAAGTTAGCATATGAGAGGTTTTTACAAAGTAGAAGTGATGCAAGGAGGGAAGAGTATATGGAGAGAAAAAGAGAGGTTAAAAGAGTGGTGAAGCAATGTAAAAGAGAGCAGATGAGAGAGTGGGTGAGATGTTATCAGCAAATTTTGTTGAAAATAAGAAAAAGTTTTGGAATGAGATTAATAAGTTGAGAAGCCTAGAGAACAAATGGATTTGACAGTTAAAAATAGGAGAGGAGAGTTATTAAATGGAGAGTTAGAGGTATCGGGAAGATGGAGAGAATATTTTGAGGATTTGTTAAATGTTGATGAAGACAGGGAAGCTGTGATTTCGTGTGTAGGGCAGGAGGAATAACATCTTGTAGGAGTGTGGAAGAGCCAGTTGTGGGTGTAGGGAAGTTCGTGAGGCAGTGGGTAGAATGAAAGGGGGTAAGGCAGCTGGGATTGATGGGATAAAGATAGAAATGTTAAAGAAGGTGGGGATATAATTTTGGAGTGGTTGGTGCTATTATTTAATAAATGTATGGAAGAGGGTAAGGTACCTAGGGATTGGCAGAGAGCGTGTATTGTTCCTTTGTATAAAGGCAAAGGGACAAAAGAGAGTGCAAAAATTATAGGGGAATAAGTCTGTTGAGTGTACCTGGTAAAGTGTATGGTAGAGTTATTATTGAAAGAATTAAGAGTAAAACAGAAAGCAGGATAGCAGATGAACAAGGGGGCTTTAGGAAAGGTAGGGGTGTGTAGACCAAGTGTTTACAGTGAAACATATAGGTGAACAGTATTTGGATAAGGGTAAAGATGTTTTTGTGGCATTTATGGATTTGGAAAAGGCGTATGATAGGGTAGATAGGGGGCAATGTGGCAGATGTTGCAGGTGTATGGAATAGGAGGAAGGTTACTGAAAGCAGTGAAGAGTTTTTATGAGGATAGTGAGGCTCAGGTTAGAGTGTGTAGGAGGGAAGGGACTATTTCCCAGTAAAAGTGGGCCTTAGACAAGGATGTGTGATGTCACCGTGGTTGTTCAATATATTTATAGATGGGGTTGTAAGAGAAGTGAATGCGGGTCTTGGCAAGAGGTGTTGGGCTAAAAGATAAAGAAGCAAATACAAAGTGGGAGTTGTCACAGTTGCTTTTTGCTGATGACACTGTGCTTTTGGGAGATTCTGAAGAGAAGCTGCAGAGGTTGGTGGATGAATTTGGTAGGGTGTGTAAAAGAAGAAAATTGAAAGTGAATATAGGAAAGAGTAAGGTGATGAGGATAACAAAAGAATAGGTGACGAAAGATTGGATATCAGATTGGAGGGAGAGAGTATGGAGGAGGTGAATGTATTCAGATATTTGGGAGTGGACATGTCGGCGGATGGGTCTATGAAGGATGAGGTGAATCATAGAATTGATGAGGGAAAAGGGTGAGTGGAGCACTTCGGAGTCTGTGGAGACAAAGAACCTTGTCCATGGAAGTAAAGAGGGAATGTATGAGAGTATAGTTATACCAACGCTCTTATATGGTGTGAAGCATGGGTGATGAATGTTGCAACGAGGAGAAGGCTGGAGGCAGTGGAGATGTCATGTCTGAGGTCAATGTGTGGTGTGAATATAATGCAGAGAATTCGGAGTTTGGAAATTAGGAGGAGGTGCGGGATTACCAAAACGATTGTCCAGAGAGCTGAGGAGGGGTTGTTGAGGTGGTTTGGACATGTAGAGAGAATGGAACGAGACAGAGTGACTTCGAGTGTATAAATCTGTAGTGGAGGAAGGCGGGGTAGGGGTCGGCCTAGGAAAGGTTGGAGGGGGGGGTAAAGGAAGTTTTGTGTGCGAGGGCTTGGATTTCCAGCAAGCATGTGTGAGCGTATTTGATAGGAGTGAATGGAGGCATATGGTTTTTTTAAAACTTGACGTGCTGTTGGAGTGTGAGCAAAGTAACATTTATGAAGGATTCAGGAAACGGCAGGCCGGACTTGAGTTCTGGAGATGGGAAGTACAGTGCCGGCACTCTGAAGGAGGGGTGTAAATGTTGCAGTTTTATAACTGTAGTGTAAAGCACCCTTCTGGCAAGACAGTGATGGAGTGAATGATGATGAAAGTTTTTCTTTTCGGGCCACCCTGCCTTGGTGGGAATCGGCCGATGTGTTAATAAAAAAAAAAAAAAAAAAAATTTGATTATAATAATAATAATCTTATGACACGCATGGCTTACGAAGGAAGAATTCTGTTCCACTTCCCCATGGTGATTTATTAAAAGCAACCTGGTAATCCTCACAGAGAGGCATCTTTCCATAGGCATTTATGTGTGCAATTTGTAAATGTGAATCGTCACCCATGCCTGACAGCAATAAGCAAGGCTTTGCATAACTATACCCTCAGGAAAGGCTCCTGGATGCCAGTGAGGGGCTGTTGATCCAAGAAATTGAACCTGCCCTCCCCTTCCTTGGATTGAACCTGAATGCTTCCCATTCTCCAAGGTGCTAAGACTCCTACAGGTTGAGTACTCTGCCATGAATGTAATAAAAATAATTAACTGCCATTTTATATGCTGCATTTGATTTTATTCACAAGTACTAAACCTATAGGGGTCATATAATGCTCTGGGAATGGGAGGCATGCAGGTTTGAGAGGCCTGTTTAGATAAGAGCACTAATTATGCAGTTGTCAGAGGCCTGTTTAGAGAGCACTAATTATGCAGTTGTCTATGAGCTAATAATGACAGTGGATAAACTGGAAAGCATGCCAGGATTTGCTTGGGTGTCATTACTGGACCTGCAGGCAACCTCACAGTAATACTTCCACTGCCTGATGGCCACCCAATGTCTCACTGAGGGTCACTTGTGCCCTAGAATGATGCAGTTTCCATCAGTTGGAGTAACATAACCACTAAGGACTAACATTGGACCTGGCCTTCCCTTCCCTTCCTTGGATTAAACCTGAATGCCTCCCATTTTCCCAGGCACTATATGACCCCTAAGGATCTAGTGTTCCCCCATGAATGTAATAAATAATAATACAGTATCAACAACAAAAACTATATTAGAAGTTTAAACCAGGGTCAAATGAGGTTAGTTCCTTCTACCTAGGAGCTGAATTTCACAAAAGGAAAAATATCCCTCTTGAAGCCAAAGGGAGAGTAGGTCCATCACTCAAAGGGTTGTTGCAACGAAAAGACGATCAAAAGAATTAACCCTTTGATGGTCCATGTCGTAGTTCTACGGCTTTGAAGTCGGGCAGTGCCATAGTACTACGTCATAAGCTCAGCTCCCTCAGATAAAGCTGTGAACAGTAAATTTGGGCCTAGATATGAGAGAGTGCATCCACGTGGTAAGTGTGCACCATATAAAAACAAATCCTGCAGCACGCAGTGCATGAGAAAAAACTGTGACGATGTTTTTGGATTAAAACAGTGAATTTGCAGTGTATTTTCGTATGGTTTCTATGATTGTATTCTCGGTTTCTTGGTTTCATTTGATAGAATGGAAGATATATTACAAAAATAGAGATGATTTTGATTGGTTTTAGTACTAAATTGAGCTCAAAATAGCAGAAATGTTCAAGAATAAACAAATTGCATCACGCATCCAATACACGTCAGATGGTGGGTCTAATGTGCGTTCATGAATGTGCTGATATTATTTATACAATTATTACAATACTGCATAACTGTAAATTTTCTATTTTTTGGTGTGAATAAAAAATCAAAATGGAATTCATCTGTAAAGCCTGGAAACGTAACTAATAAACAGAGAAAATGTTATTTTAGTGCATTGTTTATTCTGGACCCTATTTTGAACTTTGTGTGAAATTGGCCAAATTACCAATTTCTGATCACTTTATTGGGTAGTTGAAATATTTGATTGGGCAATTTCTTGTGCTCAATAGATAAAATGGAACACATACTAGCAAAATAGCTAAGAATTTGGTTTATTGGAACAATGTAATTGACCGAAAATAGGACTCAAAGTGGACAAAATTGCTGATGCGTAAATCAGCAAAATTTGCAAGAGCATAATTTCATACTTTTTGTTTTATTACCTTCAGAGAAGGATTCTCTACCATTTCATAAGAATTTTTTTTTTTTTTTAAATTCTTGGACCTTGTGGGGAATTTTCAGATTGGGGGTCTGGACCCTCAAAGGGTTAAGAATCCTCTTCCTTTGGCCTCAGAGGGAATATCTTCCCTTTTAAGAAATTCAGCTTCTAGGTGGAAAGAAACTCATTAGATTTCTTATCCCAATATTTGAGGCTATCCTCCCTTCCTTTGGGTTGAATCTGATTGCCTCCCATTCTCCAAGGTGATGTATGACCCGTATGGGTTTACCACACTTCATGAAAGTAACTTGCCATGGGTTAAATTGTGATGTCTGTATTTATGGAAAAAAGTAGCAAGGAAATGAGTGATGAACATTTTTTGTATTATACAATGTAATATGTGAAACACAGTTGATGAGTTACCCCATCGTAAGTTTCAACCATGAATGTTTTTGCCAGAAGCATAAAATAATCTCTATACAGCACTTGGATACTGAATAAGCAACTATTTTTTGTTTATTCTTTTATAAAAAGGTTATAAAATCTAACAGCAGTACACAGCAGTTCCTCTCATCCCATTTTCCAATACTAAATGATATAAATCCTAAAGCTTTCTTTCCTTTTGTTTAGAAAATGCTGCTTTTGTGATGTATTCTCAGAGATGAGTAATACTGCACAAATTATAAACTTCAAATATGCAGGATACATCTATTACACTGGAAATGCAGATGAGCATGAAAATGAAGGGAGCCAATATATTCTGTAACACAACTGATAATAAAATTTTATGATATTCTACTTGATTTAATCTATTTCTCAATGATTTACAAATATTTTTAACAATGTTGAAAAATTGTAATAACTGAATCATGTTTACCATGAATATATGAATAAGGAAAAAATCTGTCTTGAGGATTTATTAATAGATGGAAAGCAACAAAATTATACTGCATGTGTAATCTTATGTTATTTACCCAGTTTTTCCCACAGAATGCATCAAAGTAGGGACAAAGTTTTGCACAAATGACTGCAACAAAGGTACCAGTATTTCTAATATGATCAAACATCATAACTCCACTCCAAGAGACACCGATATTTGTTCCAGATACTGACTTTTCAGCGGAAGACCATAAAGTCTTTCTTCATCAATCACAGCGCACTGCAATAAAAATTACTCATTAAACACATAATCAATATTGAATATACTTGGTACACATTGAAACATGAAAAATTGACATTCGAGACGTTCTTGATTCACACGGCAGTCAGAGCAAAATCAGATTTCCTTGATCTGCAGTTTGTGTTATTCAAAGTATGAGATAATCTATATGCAGATAGAGTTGCTATATATAAGAAACAGTTTACTATACAGATATCAGGTTTAGTGCTTCTTTTTGATTATATAATAATATAATATATAATAATATATATATAATATATAATAATAATGGGAAGTACAATGCCTGCACTTTAAAGGAGGGGTCTGAGATAGTGACAGCTGGGAGGGACTTTTCTCAGCTGTCGTATCTGAGCTCCTCTGCAAAGACAGTGATTATGTATGAGTGTGGTGAAAGTGTTGAATGATGATGAAAGTATTTTCTTTTTGGGGATTTTCTTTCTTTTTGGGTCACCCTGCCTCGGTGGGAGACGGCCGACTTGTTGAAAAAAAAAAAAAAAAAATTCAGATATCATGGGATTTATAACTCAATTGTTTTTTTTTTAATGAATGAACATTTACAATTTTCCAAGTTCAATAAATGCACGTTCGAATAATCCTCTGAGGCTATGCTTTATAATTCTGATCATTTAAAAAAATATGAACTAAGTAGTCTCTCTCTGAATGGATAGGCTGCAATTTTCCCATGGCTGAAAAAGAAAAAAACTTGCACTGTGCTATGATGTCATCAATTAAGAGGTGATAGTTCAGTACAGTAGATAATGCCAAATGTTGCCCAATTTTAAAGTCTGAAGGTAAGTATTCCTCAGCTAACATCCTCAACCCACCCCCTTTCCATGCAAGTGTATGACCCTTTGCTTGTTTTCAGTGATAAATGCAATACTATACTCACTTCATGAGGATTCATCATACAGATGAATCTGACATTAATGTGAGTTAGGCTCCTGAAGTCACAGACAATTAGAAATTTTGCGTGCCCTAATTACAGAAGTTTTCTGATTTTACATATACACTAAACTCTTATAATTAGCGCCGTATGAAAGATAACTCAATGTGAGGTGAAGAACACATGGAAAAAATAGGATTACATTTCTTTGGGTCACACTGCCTTGGCAGGAGACAACCATTGAGGTAAAAAACAAAATGTGAAACCTCCAGATTTGCAAAACTATTTTTATTTTAAATAACCCCATTATTTCAGAATTGTTCATTATTGGTACTGTCTGTCTGCTGGATAAACTAATTTTGATTTGATGAACAAGGTTCAATAAGTGTCCATTACTGCTACAATCATAGAAAAACAATTGCCATTCAGATTTGATGGATAATCAGCAATACTGGGCACTCTCTCCTTATTAGTCCATTAAATCAAGGTTTCATTGATAATCAGTTTCACTGATAATTAGCCATCACTGCTTCCTCTAATATCCTCTTTTGACCACTGTTTCTGGACTTGGTTGAATCCTTTTCACTGAAAAAAATATGTACTGCAACTTTACCAATAACCTGGACTTGCTCATATAACTCCTGCAGTATTAACTTTTTATCTTCAAAGTTCTTCCTCACCTTCCTCTTTTATTCACCTCTTATTGAAGCACATCTTCAAAGCCCTTATGTCTTAGTTTTTGCTACAGCCACAATTTCTTGAACTTGACTCTTTACTGAGGAAAAAACTCTGAAGGGACATGACAGCATAAAATCTTTGTACAGCAAAACAAAAAACAGAAGCAGAGAGTTGTAACTGATGTCAAAGATGAATCAGTGTCAATAACCAATATCTCCTGGTTCTAACAAGCCCACTGAGGCAGGGTGACCTAAAAAGAAAAAAAAAATTGTTTTTCTTTTTAAATTTAGTAATTTATAGAAGAGAAAGAGTTACTAGCCCCTAGCTCTCATAACCAAAAATATTTTACCTAAATAAATAAAACATGGTACAGAATTTTAAGATACGTATTTACATTTGCTTGAGAAATATTGGCTTGTATTACTGGATCTACAGATGAGAAGAGATCAGTATCCCAGGTTTGTTGCCGCAGCCATGGAGCCAGAGGAAGAATGTGGCCCTCTGTAGTGAACATGTACCGCTGGGAGTTTAAGTTTACTGGATTATCTACATCAAACAACTGTGGAAAGAAAAGCATATTTATTTTTAAGACCATGACCATCTGCCATGGCAGGATGACTCCACAGAAGAAAACACATTCACCAATATTTACTCAATCACTGTCTTTCCTGAAGTGTCCTGACAATATAAGAGTAGGCACTGCCCTTCCCACCTCCAGGACAAAAGTCTGGCTAACTGATTTCTATGAATACTTTCATAAAAGTTACCCTGCTCACACCCAAACAGCACGTCCATTAAAAAACAAAATCTCCATTCACTCCAATCTAAGATATTTACACACAAGCCTGCTGGATGTTCAAGCCCCCCAAAACTCAAAGCATACTGTACCCCCCTCAGTTCAACCATTCCTAGAATGACCCCTCCCCTTCCTACCTTTTGCCCCAGATTTAATACACCCTTTTCATCAAGCTATCCTCATCCATCCACTTTACATACCCGAACCACTCAACAACCTCTCCTTAGCTCTCTGAATCATACATACCCTTGGCCACCTCGCATTGCCTTTCAATTTCAAAGGTTCGGATTCCTGCATGATATTCACACCACACATTGCTTTCAAACACAACATCTCTGCTACCTCTAGCCTCCTTTTCACTGCAGCATTCAAAACCCATGCCTCAAACCCATATAAAAGTTGAGTAATGCTATTCTTTGGTATATTCCCATTTCTGACTCCACAGATAAACTTCTTTCTTTTCACATATATTCCAACACACCACCAACCTTTTTCCAATCCCAGATATCTAAATACATTCACTTCTTACATACTCCCTCCCTCCAATCTTGGCAATGATACTGCCTAGACTTTTTGTTACCCTCATCACCTTGCTCTTTGCAGTGTTCACTTGTAATTTCCTTTTACATACTCACAAATTCACCCACCAAACTTTATAAAATGTTTTCAGAATCCCCTTAAAGAACTCCATCATCAGTAAAGTGCAACTGGCATAACTCCCACTGTATCAGGTCCAGCATCTTTCAATCCGCCACCCATTCCCAACGCTCAAGCATTTACTTCTTTCGCATCCCATATATTTTTTTTAACACGTCGGCCGTTTCCCACCGAGGCAGGGTGACCCAAAAAGAAAGAAAAAACTTTCACCATCACTCATACATAATCACTGTCTTTGCAGAGGCACTCAGATACGTCAGTTTAGATGTCCCTCCAAACTGCCAATATCCCAAATCCCTCCTTTAAAGTGCAGGCATTGTACTTCCCATTTCCAGGACTCAAGTCCAGCTAACTGGTTTCCCTGATCCCTTCACAAAAATATTACCCTGCTCACACTCCAACAGCTCGTCAAGTCCCAAAACCCATTTGTCTCCATTCACTCCTAACATGCTCACGCACCCTTGCTGGAAGTCCAAGCCCCTCGCCCACAAAACCTTTACCCCCTCCCTCCAACCTTTTCGGGGATGACCCCTACCCCACCTTCCTTCCCCTACAGATTTATATGTTCTCCAAGTCATTCTACTTTGTTCCATTCTCTCTAAATGACCAAACCATCTCAACAACCCCACTTCAGCCCTCTGACTAATACTTTTAATAACTCCACACCTCCTCCTAATTTCCACACTATGACTTGTCTGCATAATATTTACACCACACACTACCCTTAGACAGGACACCTCCACTGTTTCCAGCTGCCTCCTCGCTGAAGCATTTACAGTAGTCCCCCAAATTCACGGGGGTTACTTTTCAAGACCACCTGTGAATTTGGAAAAACTGCGAATTCTGGACGCGGTTAAAAAAAATGCCTATAAATGATCATTTTTATAGTTTAAACTCTAAATATGAGCCCAAAACACTTTTAGTTTAATTTCAAACCCAGCTTCACACATCACCCTTAAAAAAAAAAAAAAAAAAAAAAAAAAAAAAAACTTTAAAGATAAATCCATATACAGTGGACCCCCGGATAACGAAAGGTTTAGATACTGAAAAAAATTGCTTAACGAAAGCTTTTTTTGCTCTCGGATAGCGAAACATATTAGACCTGTCTACCTGTTCCGCGCCTGCGCAGGACGCCCACCAGTGAAGCGTTGTTTACCATTGACAGAAGATTACCTAGTGTGCTCTTTCAAACATTCACAATACATTTGGTGTCTTTTTTGGTGGTATATAGTGATTGTCACTGTGAAATAAGTCACCATGGGTCCAAAGAAGCTTCCTAGTGGCACCCCTGTGGTAAAGAGAGTGAGGAACACCATCGAACTGAAGTAGGAGATTGTTGAAAAATATGAGTGGCGTACGTCTGAGTGATCTTGCCAGGATGTACAAGAAAAGTGCATCTACTATCGGCACTATCCTGGCAAAGCGAAATGAGATCAAGGAAGCTAATGTTGCAAAAGGGGTTGATATGTTAACGAAACAAAGATCGAAAACAGTGGATGAGGTTGAGAAGTTACTGATGGTGTGGATCAATGAAAAACAGATAGCGGGTGATAGTATTTCCATAGCGATAATTTGTGAAAAGGCAAGGAAGTTGCACGCAGATCTTGTCAAGACAATGCCTGCAACCAGTGGTGAGGCGAGTGATTTTAAAGCCAGCAAAGGCTGGTTTGACAGGTTTAAGAAACGTAGTGGCATACACAGTGTTGTGAGGCATGGTGAGGCAGCCAGCTCAGACAAACGTGCAGCTGAAAAATTTGTGCAGGAATTCCAGGGGTTCGTAGACACTGAAAAATTCAAACCCCAACAAGTGTTTAATTGTGATGAAACAGGCCTGCTTTAGAAGAAAATGCCCAACAGGACCTTCATTACTCAGGAGGAAAAGGCACAGCCAGGACACAAGCCTATGAAAGACAGGCTAACTCTCATGATGTGTGCCAATGCCAGTGGTGATTTTAAGGTGAAGCCTTTACTGGTGTATCACTCTGAAAATCCCAGTGTTCAAGAAACAGTGTTAACAAGAATAATTTGTGTGTGCATTGGAAGGCTAACACCAAGGCATGGGTCACTACGGAGATTTTCAAGGAATGGCTGACTGGAGTGTTTGGCCCTAGTGTGAAGAAATACCTCCTGGAAAAGAAATTGCCACTCAAGTGCCTCCTGGTACTGGACAATGCTCCTGCTCATCCTCACAACTTGCAAGAGTTGTTGCCTGACAACTTCAATTTCATCAGTGAAGTTCTTGCCTCCTAACACCACTCCTCTCATCCAGCCCATGGACCAGCAGGTCATTGCAAACTTCAAGAAACTGTACACCAAAGCAGTGTTTCAGAAGTGCTTTGATGTGACCTCAGACACTGCACTGACCCTAAGAGAGTTCTGGAAAGAACACTTCAATATTGTGCATTGCATAGGCCTTATAGGTAAGGCTTGGGAGGGAGTGACTTCCAGGACTTTGAACTCTGCTTGGAGACCACTGTGGCTGGATTGTGTTGAAAAGAGGGATTTTGAAGGATTTGAGGCTGGCCCTGACCCTGACCCTGACCCTGATGACCCTATGCCTGTTGTGGAAGATATTGTGGCATTGGGGAACAGCCTGGGGTTGGAGGTGAGTGGTGAGGATGTGGAAGAGTTGGTGGAGGAGCACAGGGTAGAGCTAACAACTGAAGAGCTGCAAGAGCTTCATCTGGAACAGCAACAGACCACAGCTGAGGTTATTGCTTCACAGGAGGAGGGAGAGAGAGAGAAGGAGGTGCCTTCTTCAGTGCTTAAGGAGATGTGTACAAAGTGGAATGAGTTGCAGACATTTGTTGAAAAACACCACTCTGAGCAAGCTGAAATGAGCCTTCTGTGCAACCACTTCAGTGACAGAGCCATGTTGTACTTCAGGAAAGTATTAGAGCTGCCAGAAACAGAGGACTGTGGACAGTTACTTCACCAGGCAGGGGTCTAATGACTCTCAAGCTTGTCCTAGTGGCATTAAAAGACCAAGAAGGGAAGTAACCCCAGAGAGGGCTTTGACACCAGAAGTCCTTTTGGAGGGGGATTCCCCTTCCAACCACTAACACCCTGCCCCTGTCATCCTCCCTATCTTCCAGATGCCTGCAAGTCTCTTCAATAAAGGTAAGTAAATGTTATTTATATTATATTTTGTGTGAATATTTTTTTGTGGAACGGATTAATTGTATTTACATTATTTCTTATGGGAAATAAGGGTTCGGATTACAAAAGGTTCGGGTTGAGAAATAGCTCCTGGAACGGATTAATTTCGTTAACCGGGGGTCCACTGTACAGTACTGCTATGTCTCCCGCAGTGCTAGAATGTAAAATACCAATGTTACCCCCATATGTACTGTAATTCATGCAAGCCTGTTTTCTTTGTTATACTGTACTTGTGTACTGGTTATTAGTTTCTACACTCTATTTAACCAACATGCATTAGCTATATACTTGTCCAAACATCTCCCTATTACAGATATCAGTACTGGAACTCAACACACTATACATGATATAAAGAATTACCATTTAATCTAAATGGTGAATGATCATATCGACCCGGATCTAAACCTATATAATCTAACTCCCAATCAAAATTTAATGGAAAGTAACTGCCTCTATTACACAGCATCACAAGCCATCACTGTCCTAAATACTGCTAAAAATATTACAGTTCTTAATTACAATATCAGATCCCTAAGCAAACACTATGATAACCTGGCACTCCTTGATTCCCTAAAGACAACCTTCTCCTGTATTATTCTTACTGAAACCTGGCTTAAGCAGGACACAATAGATATCTACTCACTACCAAGATATACAGCAATCCACAACTGCAGACCATACCAAGTTGGGGTGGTATTGCAATCTATTACTCTAATGACCTATCTTGTTATAACACCACTTGCTATAGTGATGAATTATTATTTTTTTTTTATTAACACATCGGCCGATTCCCACCAAGGCAGGGTGGCCCGAAAAAGAAAAACTTTCATCATCATTCACTCCATCACTGTCTTGCCAGAAGGGTGCTTTACACTACAGTTATAAAACTGCAACATTAACACCCCTCCTTCAGAGTGCCGGCACTGTACTTCCCATCTCCAGAACTCAAGTCCGGCCTGCCGGTTTCCCTGAATCCCTTCATAAATGTTACTTTGCTCACACTCCAACAGCACGTCAAGTATTAAAAACCATATGCCTCCATTCACTCCTATCAAATACGCTCACACATGCTTGCTGGAAGTCCAAGCCCTCGACACAAAACTTCCTTTACCCCTCCCTCCAACCTTTCCTAGGCCGACCCCTACCCGCCTTCCCTCCACTACAGATTTATACACTCTCGAAGTCACTCTGTCTCGTTCCATTCTCTCTACATGTCCAAACCACCTCAACAACCCCTCCTCAGCTCTCTGAACAATCGTTTTGGTAATCCGCACCTCCTCCTAATTTCCAAACTCCGAATTCTCTGCATTATATTCACACCACACATTGACCTCAGACATGACATCTCCACTGCCTCCAGCCTTCTCCTCGTTGCAACATTCATCACCCATGCTTCACACCCATATAAGAGCGTTGGTATAACTATACTCTCATACATTCCCTCTTTACTTCCATGGACAAGGTTCTTTGTCTCCACAGACTCCGAAGTGCTCCACTCACCCTTTTCCCTCATCAATTCTATGATTCACCTCATCCTTCATAGACCCATCCGCCGACATATCCACTCCCAAATATCTGAATACATTCACCTCCTCCATACTCTCTCCCTCCAATCTGATATCCAATCTTTCGTCACCTATTCTTTTGTTATCCTCATCACCTTACTCTTTCCTATATTCACTTTCAATTTTCTTCTTTTACACACCCTACCAAATTCATCCACCAACCTCTGCAGCTTCTCTTCAGAATCTCCCAAAAGCACAGTGTCATCAGCAAAAAGCAACTGTGACAACTCCCACTTTGTATTTGCTTCTTTATCTTTTAGCCCAACACCTCTTGCCAAGACCCTCGCATTCACTTCTCTTACAACCCCATCTATAAATATATTGAACAACCACGGTGACATCACACATCCTTGTCTAAGGCCCACTTTTACTGGGAAATAGTCCCCTTCCCTCCTACACACTCTAACCTGAGCCTCACTATCCTCATAAAAACTCTTCACTGCTTTCAGTAACCTTCCTCCTATTCCATACACCTGCAACATCTGCCACATTGCCCCCTATCTACCCTATCATACGCCTTTTCCAAATCCATAAATGCCACAAAAACATCTTTACCCTTATCCAAATACTGTTCACCTATATGTTTCACTGTAAACACTTGGTCTACACACCCCTACCTTTCCTAAAGCCCCTTGTTCATCTGCTATCCTGCTTTCTGTTTTACTCTTAATTCTTTCAATAATAACTCTACCATACACTTTACCAGGTACACTCAACAGACTTATTCCCCTATAATTTTTGCACTCTCTTTTGTCCCCTTTGCCTTTATACAAAGGAACAATACACGCTCTCTGCCAATCCCTAGGTACCTTACCCTCTTCCATACATTTATTAAATAATAGCACCAACCACTCCAAAATTATATCCCCACCTGCTTTTAACATTTCTATCTTTATCCCATCAATCCCAGCTGCCTTACCCCTTTCATTCTACCCACTGCCTCACGAACTTCCCCTACACCCACAACTGGCTCTTCCACACTCCTACAAGATGTTATTCCTCCTTGCCCTACACACGAAATCACAGCTTCCCTGTCTTCATCAACATTTAACAAATCCTCAAAATATTCTCTCCATCTTCCCGATACCTCTAACTCTCCATTTAATAACTCTCCTCTCCTATTTTTAACTGTCAAATCCATTTGTTCTCTAGGCTTCCTCAACTTATTAATCTCATTCCAAAACTTTTCTTATTTTCAACAAAATTTGCTGATAACATCTCACCCACTCTCTCATCTGCTCTCTTTTTACATTGCTTCACCACTCTTTTAACCTCTCTTTTTCTCTCCATATACTCTTCCCTCCTTGCATCACTTCTACTTTGTAAAAACCTCTCATATGCTAACTTTTTCTCCCTTACTACTCTCTTTACATCATCATTCCACCTATCGCTCCTCTTCCCTCCTGCACCCACTCGCCTGTAACCACAAACTTCTGCTGAACACTCTAACACTACATTTTAAATCTACCCCATACATTTTCGACCCCATTGCCTACACTCTCACTAACCCATCTATCCTCCAATAGTTGTTTATATCTTACCCTAACTGCCTCCTCTTTTAGTTTATAAACCTTCACCTCTCTTTTACTTACTGATTCTATTTTCCTTGTATCCCATCTACCTTTTACTCCCACTGTAGCTATAACTAAAAAGTGATCTGATATATCTGTAGCCCCTCTATAAACATGTACATCCTGAAGTCTACTCAACAGTCTTTTATCTACCAATACATAGTCCAACAAACTACTGTCATTACGCCCTACATCATATCTTGTATACTTATTTATCCTCTTTTTCTTAAAATATGTATTACCTATAACTAAACCCCTTTCTATACAAAGTTCAATCAAAGGGCTCCCATTATCATTTACACCTGGCACCCCAAACTTACCTACTACACCCTCTCTGCATGTTTCTCCCACTTTAGCATTTAGGTCCCCTACCACAATTACTCTCTCATTTGGTTCAAAAGTTCCTATACATTCGCTTAACATCTCCCAAAAATCTCTCTCTCTCCTCTACACTCCTCTCTTCTCCAGGTGCATACACGCTTATTATGACCCACTTTTCGCATCCGACCCTTATTTTAATCCACATAATCCTTGAATTTACACATTTATATTCCCTCTTTTCCTTCCATAACTGATCCTTCAACATTATTGCTACCCCTTCCTTAGCTCTAACTCTCTCAGATACTCCTGACTTAATCCCATTTATTTCTCCCCACTGAAACTCGCCTACCCCCTTCAGCTTTGTGATGAATATGGAGAATATATTTTTGCTAATTTTACTGTAAAAAACCTTAAGACTCCTATAACAATCGGTGCCATTTACCGGATGCCTCATACAAACATCCCAAATTTTAGCAATAAATTAAAGACATCAATAACAAACAACCAAAGGAACAAGCACCACCTTCTTTTAGCCGGAGACTTCAACATCAACCTTGGTCTATCAGATGACTAGCCAGTAACTGATTTCATCAACAATATGATCAACACACTTCTCATACCAACAATAACTAAACCAACCAGGCTGACTGAGACAAGTGCAACCATAATTGACCATATATGGACCAATATACTAGCCCCCCTTAAATCAGGGATAATCACAGACAGCACTGCTGACCACTACCCCACCTTCCTCTTACCAAACATTAGTAAACCGCCACTGGAATACAACAAAGTTTCTTTTAGAGTCCATGATGAGGCCTCAATAAGTAACTTCACAGCAGAGCTAGGGATGGTTGACTGGCCTACAGAATTCTCCAATCCCAATGGTATCGATGACTGGATAGACATATTTCTTAATAAATTACTTAAGACTATATAACAAACATTGTCCAATAAAAACGAAACAGATTACAAATAAACGGCTAGGCTGCCCATGGCTAACTAACAGCATACTAAGATCCATTGATAAGAAACATCAATATGAAAAGCAATATAGACAGGGCTTAATACACAAAGATATTATGAAACACTATGCATCAGTTCTCACCAAACTACAGTGGTCCCTCGGTTTTCGTGCATCTCCAAACTCGAACATTTATGTAAGTGTATTTTCGTAAGTGCTGTTGCAAGTGTATTTTTGGGGGTCTGAAATAGACTAACCTACGTGACATTATTTCTTAAGGAAGTAAATTCGTTTGGTAATGGCACTTGAGCAGCATTCTGGAACGAATTTTCGGCGAAAACCGAGGGACCACTGTAATAGGAAAGGCCAAGTGTTATGGGGGCTATAGGACCTAATGTGTATTGATGTATTTAAGTAGCAATTACTCAGGAATACCTAATTATACTGAATTGATCACAATTTTGCTTAATGAGGTCTTGAGGTCAGGCCACCCTTAAGACTTAAAAAGAAGCTGAATCAACCTGATTTTCTCAACATAATAGGTTATAGTATACACACACATACACACATTTAAATAAGTAGTTTATAAAGTTGTATTTCTCTTTGTAAAAAGTAAAAGGAGTATGAGAAAAACAAATTATTGTGGGTGCATGTGTAGAGTGTGCAAGGCGACAATCTGTTGTTTGTTTGGGTTGAGTATATGGGGGGTAGCCTGGATGGCTCTCACTCTCCAAGATGGCTTCATGATGGTAGAACCGGTGGTGACTTCTTGTATCTTTCTGGGCAGAATAGGTATGCCAGAGGTAAGAGTTATACTCTAAAGTGAAGTAGCCATCATAACCTGTGATTTACAGTGTGTCAAAACACTGAGGGTAAAAGAAATGTTGAGGAAAAGAGTATTAATTGTGGCAGGTGGGCCATGTGGCTTGGAGATGCTAGTTACATGTTGTTATGATTAAGGCTTGTACTGTATATCCTGTATATATCTCTCTGAATATAGTACTATTTTTATAATAGTGGTTTATATAACCTTTTGAGAGGGATGGTGAAAGGTTTTAGAGACAGCCCAGCTAATCCTGAATGTAAGTATCACCCTAGACTATAAGACCTTACTGTTACTACCCTATGCTAGACCATGTAGTAGAACCATAACATCAGAGTAAAGGGAAAATAACATAACACAAGCAATTGTACTACTCCAGCAGATTCACTGAAACAAGAAAAGATATAAAAAAGACCTGGAAAACACTCTCAGATTCTGGGCACCCACAACCTAAAAAAAACTACGTAGGGGTATTGTCCTAACTAAACCAAATGAAATGCAACTGCAGCCTATTGATACAGTTAACAAGATAACTGACTTCTTCTCAACCACAAGATCAAATCTTGCCAGTAAAAGCCCAGGTACCAATGCACGAACAAATGATTACTTAGATGGGAATTTCCCAACCTCCATTCTTGCACCTACCGAGCCCACTGAAGTCACTACCTATCATTTGCTTTTTCTAAATCTATAATGCAACAAACAACTTCTTACCCTTATCTAATTATTGGTCACTTACATGCTTAGAAATGTCTAAATATACAATGTTTTAACCCTTTGACTGTTTCAGTCGTATATATACGTCTTACGAGCCAATGTTTCGGACTTATTTAGATGCATAAATTCTAGCGGCCTCAAATCACACACACACACACACACACACACACACACACACACACCAACAAGGGATGTACCAAGTGCTAGAGGGCATACACACAACTGAGGAGGAAGTGAAGCAGTTACTCAGTGACCTCGATACCTCAAAGGCGATGGGTCCGGACAATATCTCCCCGTGGGTTCTTCGGGAAGGAGCTGAGGTACTGAGTGTGCCACTTACCATAATATTCAACACATCCCTTGAAACTGGGCAGCTACCTGAGGTATGGAAGAAGGCCAACGTAGTCCCCATTTTTAAAAAAGGAGACAGAAAAGAAGCACTAAACTATAGACCGGTGTCACTTACATGTATAGTGTGCAAAGTCCTGGAGAAAATCATCAGGAAAAGAATGGTGGAACACCTTGAGCGGAACAGGATAATAAACACCAGACAGCACGGATTCCGGGAAGGCAAATCCTGTTTAACAAACCTCCTAGAGTTCTATGATAAAGTAACAGAGGTAAGGCAGGAGAGAGAAGGGTGCGTTGATTGCATTTTCCTGGACTGCAGGAAGGCCTTCGACACAGTTCCTCACATGAGATTAGTAAAGAAGTTGGAAGAACAAGCAGGTATAACAGGAAGGGCACTGGAATGGATCAGGGAATACCTCAAAGGGAGGCAACAACGGGTCATGGTGCGTGGTGAGGTATCACAGTGGGCGCCTGTGACGAGCGGTGTACCGCAGGGGTCAGTCCTAGGACCAGTGTTATTCCTGGTATATGTAAATGACATGACGGACGGGATAGACTCAGAAGTGTCTCTATTCGCGGATGATGTGAAAATAATGAGGAGAATAACATCGGAAGAGGACCAGGCAGGGCTGCAAACAGACCTGGACAAGCTCGACATCTGGTCTAGCAGTTGGCTTCTCGAATTCAATCCCTCCAAATGCAAAGTCATGAGGATCGGAGAAGGGCAAAGAAGACCGCTGACAGAGTACAAGCTAGGCGGACAAAGGCTACAAACCTCGGCAAAGGAGAAAGACCTTGGAGTGAGTATAACGCCAAGCACGTCTCCGGAGGCACACATCAACCAGATAACTGCGGCAGCATATGGGCGTCTGGCAAACCTTAGATTAGCGTTCCGTTACCTTAACAAGGAATCGTTCAAGACACTGTATACCGTATACGTCAGGCCCATACTAGAATATGCAGCACCAGTCTGGAACCCACACCTGGTCAAGCACGTAAGGAAACTAGAGAAAGTGCAAAGGTTTGCGACAAGGTTAGTTCCACAACTCAGGGGTCTGTCTTATGAAGAAAGATTGAGGGAAATAGGACTAACAACACTGGAGGAAAGAAGGGTCAGAGGAGACATGATAACGACATACAAAATACTGCGGGGAATTGACAAGGTAGATAGTGACAGGTTGTTTCAGAGAGGGAACACAGAAACAAGGGGACACAACTGGAAGCTGAAGACTCAGATGAGTCAAAGGGATGTCAGGAAACATTTCTTCAGCCACAGAGTAGTCAGGAAGTGGAATGGACTAGAGAAAGATATAGTGGAGGCAGGAACCATACATAGTTTTAAGACAAGGTATGATAAAGCTCATGGAGCAGGGAGAGCAGAGACCCAGTAGCAGACAGCGAAGAGGCGGGGCCAGGAGCTGAGTCTCGACCCCTGCAACCACAATTAGGTGAGTACAATTAGGTGAGTACACACACAGCTTGGAGCTTTGAAGTGTTAATTGCAGTTGATGGAAAGTGTCCAGTCATTATATATCCAGGACCTTGTCGTAGTGGTCCAGTAGTTGGGACAGACAAGAGCGACCTGCTCTAAACCCATGCTGCCCTGGGTTGTGCAATTGATGGGTATCAAGATGAGTGGCAATCTTGCTTCTTAGAACCCTTTCAAAAAAAATTATTTTATAGGTAGTAGAAGTAAAAAAGGAAGGAAGAAAGGAAGGAAGAGATGAGAGGAAGGAAGGAAGGAAATATGTAAGAAAGGAAGGCAGAAAGGAAGGAAGGAATGAAGGAAGAAAGGAAGGTAGGTATGAAGCAAAGGAAGGAGGTTGTGGGGAAGAAGACATGGGTCCCCTTTTGGGTTGACAGGTTGACAGGCAGTGTGGGTGGTGAGTAATGGTATAATATGTCATTTTGACAGCTGCCTTACCCTGACTCAGCAAATTTAGATATCCACACACACACACACACACACACACACACAACTTGGAGCTTTGAAGTGCTAATTGCAGTTGATGGAAAGTGTCCAGTCATTATATATCCAGGACCTTGTCGTAGTGGTCCAGTAGTTGGGACAGACAAGAGCGACCTGCTCTAAACCCATGCTGCCCTAGGTTATGCAATTGATGGGTATCATGATGAGTAGCGATCTTGCTTCTTAGAACCCTTTCAAAAATTTTTATTTTATAGGTAGTAGGTTGGTAGTCAGCAACCACCCAGGGAGGTACTACCGTCCTGCCAAGTGAGTGTAAAACGAAAGCCTGTATTTGTTTTACATGATGGTAGGATTGCTGGTGTCTTTTTTCTGTCTCATAAACATGCAAGATTTCAGGTACGTCTTGCTACTTCTACTTACACTTAGGTCACGCTACGCAAACATGTACACGTTTATGTATACACACTCATCTGAGTTTTCTTTGATTTTATCTTAATAATTCTTGTTCTTATTGCTTTTCCTTTCATATCCATGGGGAAGTGGAATAAGAATCTTTCCTCCGTAAGCCATGCGTGTTGTAAAAGTCAACTAAAATGCCGGGAACAATGGGCTAGTAACCCCTTTTCCTGTATAGCTTATTAAAAAGAAAAAGAAGAAAACCGTCAAAGTGGGATGTTTGAATGTGCGTGGATGTTGTGCGAATGATAAGAAAGATGATTGTAGATGTTATGAATGAAAAGAAGCTGGATGTCCTGGCTTTAAGTGAGACAAAGCTGAAGGGGGTAGGAGAGTTTCAGTGGGGAGAAATAAATGGGATTAGGTCAGGGGTTTCAAATAGAGTTAGAGCTAAAGAAGGAGTGGCAATAATGTTGAATAATCAGTTATGGCAGGTAAAGAGGGAATATAAATGTATAAATTCAAGGATTATGTGGAGTAAAATAAAGGTTGGATGTGAAAAGTGGGTTTATGCACCTGGAGAAGAGAGAAGTGTAGAGGAGAGAGAGAGAGATTTTGGGAAATGCTGAGTGAGTGTGTGGGGAATTTTGAACCAAGTGAGGGAGTAATTGTGGTTGGGGATCTTAATGCTAAAGTAGGTAAAAATGTTGTGGAGGGAGTAGTAGGTAAATTTGGGGTCCCAGGGGTAAATGTATATGGGGAACCATTAATTGAGCTATGTGTAGAAAGAGGTTTGGTAATAAGTAATACATATTTTATGAAAAAGAGGATAAATAAATATACAAGATATGATATAGCACGTAAGGAAATTAGTTTGTTGGATTATGTATCTGTGGATAAAAGGTTGATGGGTAGGCTTCAGGATGTACATGTTTATAGAGGGGCAACGGATATATCGGATCATTATTTGGTTGTAGCTACAGTTAGAGTAAAAGGTAGATGGGACAAAAGAAAATGGCAACAGCAAGTAAGAGAGAGTAAAAGTGTATAAACTAAGGGAGGAGGAAGTTAGGGTGAGATATAAGCAAATATTGGCAGAAAGGTGGGCTAGTGCAAGTATGAGTAATGGGGGGGGGGGGTTGAAGAGAGTTGGGATAGTTTTAAAAATGCAGTATTAGAATGTGGGGCAGAAGTTTGTGGCTATAGGAGGGTGGGTGCAGGAGGAAAGAGGAGTGGTGGAATGAAGTAAAGGGTGTGATAAAAGAGAAAAAGGTAGCTTATGAGAGGTTTTTACAAAACAGAAGTGTTAATAGAAGAGCAGAGTATATGGAGAGTAAAAGAAAGGTGAAGAGAGTGGTGAGAGAGTGCAAAAGAAGAGCAGATGAAAGAATGGGAGAGGCTCTGTCAAGAAATTTTGCTGAAAACAAGCAAAAATTTTGGAGTAAGATAAACAAGGTAAGAAAGCCTAGGGAACGAATGGATTTGTCAGTTAAAAAACAGAGTAGGGGAGTTAGTAGATGGGGAGCTGGAGGTATTGGTTAGATGGCGAGAATATTTTGAGGAACTTTTAAATGTCGATGAAAAAGGGGAGGCGGTAATTTCATGTACTGGCCAGGGAGGTACAACATCGTTTAGGAGTGAAGAAGAGCAGGATGTGAGTGGGGGGGAGGTGCGTGAGGCATTACGTAGAATGAAAGGGGGTAAAGCAGCTGGATCTGACGGGATCATGACAGAAATGTTAAAAGCAGTAGATGATATAGTGCTGGAGTGGTTGGTATTTTTGTTTAATAAATGTATGAAAGAGGGGAAGGTACCTAAGGATTGGCAAAGAGCATGTATAGTTCCTTTATATAAAGGGAAGGGGGATAGAAGAGAGTGTAAAAATTATAGGGGAATAAGTTTACTGAGTTGCGTGTCGTAAGAGGCGACTAAAATGCCGGGTGCAAGGGGCTAGTAACCCCTTCTCCTGTATATATTACTAAATGTAAAAGGAGAAACTTTCGTTTTTTCTTTTGGGCCACCCTGCTTCGGTGGGAAACTGCCGACGTGTTGAAAGAAAGAAAGGAAGAAGTTTACTGAGTATACCAGGTAAAGTGTATGGCAGGGTTATTATTGAAAGAATTAGAGATAAGACAGAGAGTAGGATTGCAGATGAGCAATTAGGCTTTAGAGTGGGTAGGGGATGTGTAGATCAAGTGTTTACAGTGAAGCATATATGTGAACAGTATTTAGATAAAGGTAGAGAAGTTTTCATTGCATTTATGGATTTAGAAAAGGGATATGATAGAGTGGATAGGGGAGCAATGTGGCAAATGTTGCAAGTGTATGGAATAGGTAGTAAGTTACTGAAGGCTGTAAAGAGTTTTTATGAGGATAGTGAGGCTCAGGTTAGGGTGTGTAGGAGAGAGGGAGATTACTTCCCGGTAAAAGTAGGTCTTAGACAGGGATGTGTAATGTCACCATGGTTGTTTAATACATTTATAGAAGGGGTTGTAAAATAAGTAAATGCTAGGGTGTTGGGGAGAGGGGTGGGATTAAATTATGGGGAATTAAATGCAAAATGGGAGTTGACACAGTTACTTTTTGCTGATGATACTGTGCTTATGGGAGATTCTAAAGAAAAGTTGCAAAGGTTAGTGAACAAGTTTGGGAGAGTGTGTAAAGGTAGAAAGTTGAAAGTGAACATAGATAAGAGTAAGGTGATGAGGGTATCAAACGATTTAAATAAAGAAAAATTGGATATCACATTGGAGAGAGGGATTATGGAAGAAGTAAATGTTTTCAGATATTTGGGAGTTGACGTGTCAGCGGATGGGTTTATGAAGGATGAAGTTAACCATAGAATTGAGGTATCTGTGGAGACAAAAAACGTTATCCATGGAGGCAAAGAAGGAAATGTACGAAAGTATAGTGGTACCAACACTCTTATATGGGTGTGAAGCATGGGTTGCAAATGTTGCAGCGAGGAGGAGGCTGGAGGCAGTGGAGATGTCCTGTCTAAGGGCAATGTGTGGTGTAAATATTATGCAGAAAATTCTGAATGTGGAAATTAGGAGAAGGTGTGGAGTTACTCAAAGTATTTGTCAGAGGGCTGAAGAGAGGTTGTTGAGATGGTTTGGTCATTTAGAGAGAATGGATCAAAGTAGAATGACTTGGAGAGCGTATAAATCTGTAGGGGAAGGAAGGCGGGGTAGGGGTCGTCCTAGAAAAGGTTGGAGGGAGGGGGTAAAGGAGGTTTTGTGGGTGAGGGGCTTGGACTTCCAGCAAGCATGTGTGAATGGAGACAAATGGTTTTTGGGACATGACGATCTGTTGGAGTGTGAGCAGGGTAACATTTTGTGAAGGGATTCAGGGAAACCAGTTAATTGATTTAGTTGGACTTGAGTCCTGGAAATGGGAAGTACAATGCCTGCGCTTTAAAGGAGGGGTCTGGGATAGTGACAGCTGGGAGGGACTATTCTCAGCTGTCGTATCTGAGCGCCTCTGCAAAGACAGTATTATGTATGAGTGTGGTGAAAGTGTTGAATGATGATGAAAGTATTTTCTTTTTGGGGATATTCTTTCTTTTTGGGTCACCCTGCCTCGGTGGGAGACGGCCGACTTTTTGAAAAAAAAAAAAAAAAAAGTATATACAGTAGAACGTCATTTAGCACGAGATTATGTTGCACGTTACAGGTATTGCACGATTTAAGATTTGCAACACATTATCATCTTACACGACGTAAGGATATTACACGGTTCGGCAGGAGGGGAAAAATTTTGAGCGCGCGGTCGCCCACGGTGGGTTAAACCATTGAGTCAGTGGGGGTCCTACTAAGGGTGGCTATGAGCCACATCAAGTGTTTAATGCTGACGAGACAAGTGTTTTCTGGAAGAAAATGCCAACACGAACTTATATCAGTCAGCAAGAGAAAAGTGCCCCAGGCTTCAAGACAGCAAAGGATCGCTTCACCTTGCTCCTTTTCGGTAATGCATCAGGTGATTTCAAGTGTAAGCCCATGATTATTTACTGCCTAAGAATTCTCATGCTTTGAGGAAAAGGGAATTTGTTTTTCCTTCCTGCAAACTGTAAGTTTATTCAGATACACGGGGCCAGGAGCTGAGTCTCGACCCCTGCAACCACAATTAGGTGAGTACAGTTACATACATTATCATACATAGCAGCATATGTGTAGAGAACCTAGGATAACCCAAAAAAAGTCAATGGAAATACTAAGTCACTCTCACTTTTTTGGGTTATCCTAGGTTCTCTACACATATGCTATGTATGATAATCTTCGTAACTGTATCTGTGTATACCTGAATAAACTTACTTACAGTTTGTGGGAAGGAAAAACAAATACCCATTCCCACAAGCAGCTTTGTTGTTGTTGTTCAGCGGACACCACCCGCCTTACCCAGCCACCACGGACCCCAGCATTCGTACGTATTTCATACGCGTTAAAAAGTCCGGCTACAAGCCAGCTGTGTTTGTGAAGAATAAGAGAGAGTGAATTGTGTTTTGATCTTGAATTAACGAAGAAAACAAAGATATTAGACAAGACATAACCCGTGGCCGTAATGAAGTGTTACTTTGTACACATAAAAAGATGTAAACATAAGTTTGTGTGACTTACTGACTGACTGACTTGACTGAATGACTGACTGACTTACTGAATGACTTGACTGACTTACTGAATGAACTGGAAAACTTGACTGCTACTGAATGACTTGACTGACTACTGAATGACTTGACTGACTTACTGAATGACTTGACTGACTTACTGAATGCTTACTGACTTACTGAATGACTTGACTGACTTACTGAATGACTTGACTGACTTACTGAATGACTTGACTGACTTACTGAATGACTTGACTGACTTACTGAATGACTTGACTGACTTACTGAATGACTTGACTGACTTACTGAATGACTTGACTGACTTACTGAATGACTTGACTGACTTACTGAATGACTTGACTGACTTACTGAATGACTTGACTGACTTACTGAACTGACTTACTGATGACTGACTGACTTACTGAATGACTTGACTGACTTACTGAATGACTTGACTGACTTACTGAATGACTTGACTGACTTACTGAATGACTTGACTGACTTACTGAATGACTTGACTGACTTACTGAATGACTTGACTGACTTACTGAATGCTTGACTGACTTACTGAATGACTTGACTGACTTACTGAATGACTTGACTGACTTACTGAATGACTTGACTGACTTACTGAATGACTTGACTGACTTACTGAATGGCTTGACTGACTTACTGAATGACTTGACTGACTTACTGAATGGCTTGACTGACTTACTGAATGGCTTGACTGACTTACTGAATGCTTGACTGACTTACTGAATGGCTTGACTGACTTACTGAATGGCTTGACTGACTTACTGAATGGCTTGACTGACTTACTGAATGGCTTGACTGACTTACTGAATGGCTTGACTGACTTACTGAATGGCTTGACTGACTTACTGAATGGCTTGACTGACTTACTGAATGGCTTGACTGACTTAACTGAATGGCTTGACTGACTTACTGAATGGCTTGACTGACTTACTGAATGGCTTGACTGACTTACTGAATGGCTTGACTGACTTACTGAATGGCTTGACTGACTTACTGAATGAAGCTTGACTGACTTACTGAAATGGCTTGACTGACTTACTGAATGGCTTGACTGACTTACTGAATGGCTTGACTGACTTACTGAATGGCTTGACTGACTTACTGAATGGCTTGACTGACTTACTGAATGGCTTGACTGACTTACTGACTGACTGACTTAAAGTTAGACACTCAGTTCAATCATCGACTTCAGTTCCAGAACCTCTACTATCCACCTCAGCATAACTCTCCTCTCTCTTCACAATCATCCACAAACACCAGCACCCACAATTTAGGGAAAATACTATTATTTCTATTACATTTGTAGTCTTAAGCAGTAAAAACAACATAATACATCACGATAATGAACTAAAATTACATATTCACTTTTATTTTTGTAAGATCTGTTGGTCTAAAAAAAACTTGTTTGGCTTTTTGGGGACTCCCAGGAACGTAACCCTATTTTTCCCATAAGTTATTTTAATTATTTAACACGAAATTATCTAACACGACTTTTTCAGGAACGTAACTATCGTGCTAAATGACGGTCTACTGTATATATTATAGAACAATAGCAATAAAAAAAATTTTTTATTGTTGGTTGGTGTAAACAAGTTTTGTAAACAATATAATGATACTAATGTTTGTGCGATTATTGTGTTGCATACAACGAGTGTACATATATATATATACATTGCACCTTACTTTGGTCTCACAGGCCACATAAGTTACGTAAAAAAATAAAATCGTGAAAAAAACAAGAAACCTACAAAAGGAAGTAAACCAAAGTTTACCGGGTGAGCGGCATTCGCCGCTGTTGCCATACGCGGCTCATTTTTTGCCAACTTTACGCCTCTATATCTCGGTAAGTACTGATCGCAAAAAAAAAATTTTGGGATTTAAACAATCAGAGAAATAATCTTAACATTTTGATAAGAAAAAATAATTTTTTTTTTTCGAATATTTCCCGACATGAAATGACAGTTTCAGAAAGGGGTCTCCGACAGTCAAAGGGTTAAAGCAATATCAAAGATGGTTGACACAAAGCCACTACTATTATAGTATGCTCCTCACTTAGCGATGAATTCGTTTATCGATGTAGTCTTAGGAACGGAACTCCGTTGTTAAGTGAGGAGAGGCTCTACTAACAAAAATTACTAAAAAAAATGAAGGGATTTTATTGTATCGTGGGATAATGCAAGATAAAGAAATAAAACCTAATACAAGCTAAACAAATTACGTGGTAAAGTATGTAGATTCTACAAATTTTTTATCTACACATTCCCTACCTAAATCAAGATAAGCATATGATCTGGCCAGTGACTGACAATGTTACCAATAAGAAACAGCTGCACCTCATGGCTTAAGGAATCTTGCCAAGCTACAGGTTTCCTGTCCCTAGCATGTTATATCCAAAAAATAATTTAGGAGGTGTCAGTGTACAAGCTGTTGCCTTCTATTAGTGATAATACACTGGTACTGTAAATTGAAAATTATATGAAAACTAAGAAAATATGCTGGATGACAGATACTTCAAAGGATTCTTTTATCACAGAACAGGATCTGTTGTGCTTTTTAGAGTCGGTCAAACAAAGGGGTCTGTCCTAAAATTAAATTGTTTCAAAACTTTACCATATGCATTGATAAATGTATTTTTGTGAACTAACATGGTATATAAATTGTTAATTTTGCATCAAAACTAACTTAATGTAACCTATCCGTGTTAAAATTCATGTACTATAGCTTAATCCCATCCACTCAATCTTAAGTCAGAATAAATTTAAGTAATATTATTTAAAACTTAATTAGTATTAGTATTTAATTATTATTTAAAATCAATGCAGTATATTGATTTTATGATGATCAGACTGATTTTCATCGAATTATTTCAACAATTAATTTACACTGCTTGTTGGCAAAATCATAATTGCATATATCACACACAACTTAAAAAGCATAATGTATCCATTACTCTTGGTTTATCTTTCAAGAGAATATACCAAAAACCTTAAAAACCTACCAAGTACAGGTATTTGCAGGTCTCAGAAAGGAAAAAGGATTCCATACGGTCCTCGAGAGTCATATCTAATACAGAATGAATAGTGGCATAGCCACATTGGGCTTTAGTTAAGTTGTTGAGAGAAGTCAATATATCTCGACCAACATGTAGGTAGAATGGGTTTCTTGTTGCCTGTTGATACAAATTTTATTCAGAATCATTTGTAATTATTTAGCATACAAATTATTTAAAAATACAGTGGACCCCCGAGTTACGAACACCCCGGAAATCGTACAATTATGTAAGTATAATATTGTAAGTGCTTTTGTAAGTGTATTTTTGGGGGCCTGAAATGGACTAACCTACTTGACATTATTTCTTAAGGGAGTAAATTCGTTCGGTAATGGCACTTGAGCAGGCTTCTGGAATGAATTTTGTTCGTTACTCGGTGGTCCACTGTACCCATAAATTTTGCCAGTTTCAGAATTTTGTATGTTTTTGCAATTAAATAATGAGAACACCATTTCTTAAAATCTCTAATGCGGTAAAGTACAGTGAAACCTCGGTTTTTGTATGCCCAAGTTTTTGTAGGATTTGATTTTTGACAACTTTTTTCGTCAAAATTTTGTCCCAGTTTTCGTACATCCGCTCGGTTTTCATAGAGCTGAAAATGGTTCGTACCGAACGCGTCCGTGTGACTCGGCCACTCAAGCACCCACACAAAGCATCCCATGCGTTCGTGACACAGTCTGCCTTTGTTTCTCGTTGAGTGAGCATCACCCCGCGCGTTCATCTGAAACATTTCATAATAATCCATTGTTTTTTGTGCTTGTTTATTGAGTGTGACTGCTAAATAAGCCACCATGGGGCCGCAGCTGAGGAAATTGCTTCAAAGGAGGAGGAAGAGAGAGGGGAGAATGTGCCTTTTTCAGTGATTAAGGACATGTGTGCAAAGTGGAGTTGCAAAGTTTTGTGGAGAAATATCACCCTAACAAAACTGTTGCAAGCCGTGTCTGCAACATGTTCAATGACAATGCCTTGTCTCATTTTAGGCAAATCTTAAAGAGATGCCAGAAACAGACCTCTGGACAGATTTTTTGTGCGGCAGGGGTACAGTGACTCTCAAGCTGGTCCTAGTGCCAGTAAAAGACAAAGATGGGAAGTAACCCCAGAAAGGGCGTTGATACCTGAAGTCCTTATGGAAGAGAATTTCCCTTCCAAACAATAACCTCTCCTCCTCCCTTTCTCCTCCTCGCCGTCTTCCATACGCCAACAAGAGTCTTCAATAAAGGTAAAAGTGATGTTAAATGTTCATTTATCCATTTCATTAGTCATTTATATTTATTTCTCATTGTTTTCTGTATGTAAAACTATAGTTATTCTCTATAAAATGTATTTTTTTTTAATATTTTTGGGAGTCTGGAACAGATTAATTGGATTTACATTATTTCTTATGGGAAATAATGCATCAGTTTTCGTATGATTCGGTTTTCGTCAGACTTTTTAGAACGGATTATCATGTAAATCGAGGTTCCACTGTACTTATATAAATAGTGTAATTATTTTTTTTACATGGTACAGTGCTGACGTAAATAAAGTGTACGTGATTATTTTTATGCGGTACAGTACTTATGTAAATGAACTAATTATTTTTATGCAGTACAGTACTTATGTATATAAGCATAATCATTTTTTACATGTAAAAATGATTATGTAAATAAAGTGTTATTATTTTTTAGGTGGCAAACAAAGAATTCAGCTTGTCAGCCTTTTAAGGCCCTTTAAGACAATAATATGACAAATAAGATTACTGGTACTAAATAAACTAAAAGATTTCACATAACTAAACAATTTCACAAGAAACTAAACAATTTCACATAAAAACAAAATATATGTATCACACTCCCACTCATCTTGACATTTATTTTTTGCAAGGAGGACCAGTGGAACACTTTACTCAGAAAAATCTAAATTAAATATTGTAAATGCTGAAATGTTGCACATAGTACTTAGAAATATCTAAATACAATGTTTTAAATGATGAAATGTTGTTCACTCCTAGAAAAATGTTAGGAGCTTGTTTTCCAATTTTGGTATTATGTACATATTTTCTTTTTAAATTTTCGTAATTTCATGAAAATTGATGCTTTTGGCCTCTGAAAGTACAGTACATGTACTAACAAAAATTACTAAAAGATGGAGGGACTTTATTGTATTGTGGGATAATGCAGAATAAAGAAATAAAACTTAATACAAGCTAAACAAATTACCTGGTAAAGTAAGTATGTAGATTCTACAAATTCTGGTCGGAGTGGGTAGAACATGACATCGGGAGAAATACGCTGCCAGTTGAATCTTTCAGGTAGTACACCATACTTTCTCCAGATAGTGTAGTAGAGAGCATGTGTGCATATGGCTTCCTCCATGTCTCCAGCTAGAACCTGAAGCATCAAGAAAAATTTGATTCAGTTTAGATTTCTGCCCACTATACAACAGTTTCAATATTGTCATATGTAATGTAACATTTCCTACCACCAATGGTCCTCAGTATTCACAATGATTCTTAGTATTCATTATGGTCATCATTACTCACAGTGTCATCAGTACTCACAAATGTCCCCTGTACAGTAAACTCTACTAGGGAAGAGGGGGTGTACGATATTGACAATTTCCTGTCACTTCCGAATTAAGAAATTAATTTCTCATGATCATAAACGGACAAAGTTCTGAATCAGTGAACCAGAATACAACTCTAAGAATACGGGTATTGTAACCTATAGTACAGGTCAGCCATCACTAATCCGGCATCATTGGGACCTGTAGTGTACCGGATTACAGAGTGGTTAGATTAGAATACACTTAATTAACCTATCAATAGAAACTCTTCTGCTACATCTTCCTCATTTTCATCACTGCTTTCTCCTCCACTGGCTTGCTGCTGTGGATTTACAACCATCTGCACAATTTCTGAGTCAGTATAATGATGAAATTTGAGTCAGTATAATGATGAAATTTGAAATTATGCTAGCCAAAATTAGTGCCGGATTACTGATGGAACCGGATAACTGATTGCCGGATTAGTGATGGCCGACCTGTACTACAGTACAGTACTGTATAGTAATTTTATAGTACAGTATATAATTTTACTTATCTTTTTGTGGTGGAGAAATGAGATGTAAACTGCCATGACTGTTGGTGGTGACTCAGAATAACTTTTATTCTGAATCATAGATAATAATAATAATAATAATAATAATAATTTTATTTCAATGCATGTTACAAGTGTACAATGTTATTGGTAGTTACAAATATAATACAATTATAAAACTGTAATGCAAGGAGAGCCACTGGCATGCCATGGCATTAGGGGCAGTTTATTCTAGAGACTTATTCACTAAGTACTTAATGCTAAAGAAATTGATTGAGTTTATTCTAGTTCTATATTATTTAAATTATTAAATGGTTATACATACTATTTAAAGACAATACAAGAGAAATTGGTTGAGTTTAATCTAGTTGTAGAATTTATTTCAAATTACAGTATGTTGATGCTATACTAGTATAATAACAATACTAGAAATAGTTTTTAGAGTTTTTAAAGCTTTACTAGTGAAAATGTACAACCAACTGCTGAACCTTTATGGCACAGTCTGTAAATTTGTCCTTTTTCTACAGATGTCAGACAATGTTCGTTTAACACCACATTCCTCACATACCCATACCACTGAAACACCAGACTCTACTTTCTTTATTAGTTCAAGTTTCTCCTTAACACAAACACTGCATGTTTCCTCTGGCACCACCACTTGCTTTAGAAGCAATTGATAATTTCACTTTACTTAACATGTTAACAGACACACAAAACACTGTAAATCCAGGAAAAATTGGAGTCTGAATAACGCGTGTACGAGTGAGCAGGAACAATAAACTGTTGTGGGAGACCTATGACTTGGGAAAGAATGAAAACAGGCAGGTTCTGGACATGGCTGCTCTGGACCGTACCCAACAAATGTTGGAGTCATTGGGCTTGTGCTAATGATTCAGAAGACAACCAGACACTATTAATATGGACAAAATCCAGAATTGCAAATTCTTACGAAGTACGCTCTAGCAAATTTTTGGCCATAATTACCAAAATCCAGTAATTAGAGGTTTTGCTGTTCACAATGGTTATATTTCTATTGCATAAAAGAATGTGGAAACTAAAGAAAATTTCTTAGTAACAGAAATAAGAGAAAACAATCCAATAATTGAAGCAGACCTAGTAAAAATCCATAAAACAGACTGTTGGGAGGGAGGGATGTGTTATAAGAAAACTGTCAAAAATTAAATATTTCCGCTACTTTTAGCCCAATTTCAACCTAATTCCAGTCCTGAAACCAACCAAAATCATATTCACTTCAGTAGTATGTCTTCCATTCTGTCAATTGATACAAAGAAATAGCCAGTAAAAGCCATAAAAACCATCTTAGAAACACCTCAAACTTGCTATTTTAAACCAAAAACATGGTCAGAGATTTGCTTTTCTCATCATGCACTACATCAGGCAGGATTTTTTTTTCGAGCAATTGCATCTGCTCGAAAAATGACAGGATGGATAATGAGAACCTTCAAAACCAGGGATGCCAAGCCCATGTTGACACTTTACAGATCGCTTGTTCT
Organism: Cherax destructor; assembly: GCA_009830355.1. Classification (NCBI taxonomy): domain Eukaryota; kingdom Metazoa; phylum Arthropoda; class Malacostraca; order Decapoda; family Parastacidae; genus Cherax; species Cherax destructor. The sequence goes on from WNWK01006332.1 coordinate 103,273, forward strand.
ATCTAGGCTGGAATATTGCTGCACACTAACGGCACCTTTCAATGCGGGTGAAATTGCTGACCTTGAAAATGTGCAGAGAACCTTCACCGCACGCATAAGTGCGATAAACCACCTCAACTACTGGGAACGCTTGAAGTTCCTAAACCTGTACTCTCTAGAACGCAGGCAGGAGAGATACATTATTATATACACATGGAAAATTCTCGAGGGCTTAGTACCAAACTTGCACACAAAAATCACTCCCTACGAAAGCAAAGACTCGGCAGGCGATGTAACATCCCCCAATGAAGAGCAGGGTGCCACTAGCACGTTGAGGAACAACACAAAAGTGTCAGGGGCCCAAGATTGTTCAACTGCCTCCCAGCATACATCAGGGGATTACCAACAAACCCCTGGCTGTCTTCAAGCAGGCACTGGACAGGCACCTAAAGTCGGTACCTGACCAGCCGGGCTGTGGTTCATACGTTGGACTGCGTGCGGCCATCAGTAACAGCTTGGTTGATCAGGCTCTGGTCCAACAGGAGGCCTGGTCACGGACCGCTTCGCGGGGCGTTGACCCCTGGAATTCTCTCCCGGTAACTCAGGTAGACTACGCATACTCACTGCACAGACCCATTCTCTCATGTCTAGGCCAAAATTTACCACTCGCAGCATATTTGAGGAAGCTGTGCTTGAAACGTAGATCTACACAAGTGGCTCTGGCATCAATAACCTAGATCTATGCAACACACAGTGAAAGGGTTAAGCTTGTGTATACTGTACCTGAATCCCAGCAAATGCAGCTTGGAGAGAATCTATCCAGGTAGTCTGTGTTCCACCATTCTTCATATCAACATTAACATATAAAGGATGATCACCAGAGCCGGAATTACAGTGTGGTCGGCTGAAAAAGTAAATCTTAAATAGCACCAGAAGTAATATTCTGAGAAAGGAAGTAGAAGCATCTTATTTCTCTTCTGACTATAGCTTTGCTTCAACCTAAGCATGTAGTTTTATTTTGTCTTCCACTAAACATCATATTATCAGCCCTTCACATGCATAGATCATATAAAGAATACCAAAGGTACAATACTGTGCCTGGAACAATACACAAATAACCTGCACATAGGAGAATGAAGCTTATGTCAACTGATACTTCTGGAGTCTACTCCATTTCCTGCTCCTCTTGTCCTCTTTAATATTCTGGAGAAACTGGTTACTCTCTGACAGACTTAAAGAGCATAAAACATGTGTTAACCTTGTTGGCACTAACAATGCTCTTTCCTGTCATGTTAGAGATCACAGTCATCCTATTAACTGGTCCTCTGCCAAAACTGTACACACTTCAGACACAGTCTTGTTGAAGCATCCCTTATACAGTGGACCCCAGAGTTTGAACACCTCCCAACTCGACCTATTATGTAAGTTTATTATTGTAAGTGCTTTTGTAAGTGTATTTTTGGGGTCTGAAATGGACTAATCTAATTTACATTATTCCTTATTGGAATAAATTCGTTCGGTAACAGCACTTGAACAGCATTCTGGAACGAAGAAAGTTGAAACTCAGGGGTCCACTATATACAACATTCCTAATATGAATCTTAGTCCTGGTTTTGCCTTTGTAAATGCCTTTCTTTCTCATTACATTGTCAAATGCCACATTCTTCAGAACACTCATGACTTTGTATTAATATTGGTAGAATTACCGACAATATGTTAAGTAAAAGGACACAAATGCAACTAATGTGACATTTTATTGTGGCAATGTTTCACTCTCCAGGAGCTTTGTCAAGCCATTACAAACAATACATGGACACAGAGGGTATATATGGCTCAGAGTGAGGTGTAATACTAGTGGTGGTAGAAGTAGTAGTGATATAAGTTGTAGTAGTAGTAGTAATACAATAAGGTAGAAGAATCAACTTGCACATGAGTAAAAGGTGATAAAAGCAGTTACTTGGGTAGTATAAAAATAGGTTAGCCTGTAGCAGTGTTCCACATCTGCGATGTGCTTGTGTAGTATTACCAGGAGAGACTATGTGATGGTAGGGTTTACTGTTTTCAGGAGGATTCTTGCTAAGACTTCAGAGATGGTGAAGCTGCCTTTGTTTTGTTTAATTGTGTTAGAAACAGCGATAAGTGCTGATTCAAGGCACTTGCGTCTGCAGAAATTAGTTTCTTTGATTACTAATCGGGCGTCTTTGAATTTCATGAGATGATTGGTGGAATTTCGGTGTTGTACGCAGGCATTGTTCAGGTTATCGTTCCTACATGCATTAATGTGTTCTTTGAGGCGTGTTTGAGGTTTCTTGCTGTTTCTTCTACATAAATCCTGTCGCAGCCTCCACAGGGTATAGTGTAAACCCCTGCATTTACTTGTTCATGGTGCTTGGATTTTGTCCTGGTTAGATCCTTTATAGAAGTGCTGGAAGCAATGGCAACTCTAGTGTTAGCTTGTGCAAGTACTTTAGAAATGTTCGATGCAACCTGGCTGTTGGGAAGAATTATAACTTTGTTTGGAGTGGTGTTGGTGCATGGAGAATTAATGATCTGAAGAGCTCTTTTCTTGCAATCTTTGATAAAAAAGGAAGGAAAATGTAAATCAGTAATGGCTTTTATCACCTTTTACTCATGTGCAAGTTGATTGTTCTACCTTATTGTATTACTACTACAACTTATATCACTACTACTTCTACCACCACTAGTATTACACCTCACTCTGAGCCTATATATACCCTCTGTGTCCATGTATTATTTGTAACGGCTTGACAAAGCTCCTGGAGAGCGAAAAGTTGCCACAATAAAATGTCACATTAGTTGCATTTGTGTCCTTTTACTTAACTCATGACTTTACCTGATCTTTATCGCCTCCTCTTCTTTCCTATATTTTCATTGCTTTTCCTGTCTTCTGCCTAGGTGGGTTCTGTCCTATGTTTTTTTTCCAAAAGGAATTTTGTCCTACCCCTGCAGGCCATTGGTTCTCCTGCAGTGCTCCTCTGTTCTTTTGTTCCTATAGAACAGGAGAACAGACTTTTTTGTTAACATTCCACTCTCCACCCATTTTTTCACTTCCACTACTACCTTCTTATTGCCACCTCTATCACTGTTGCACTTCTACAACTACTGTTACTATCATTATTACAATAATACTATTTCCTCCTCCCATTCTACTCCTTGTCCCCTGCCTCCCTCCCATTCTACTCCTTGTCCCCTGCCTCCCTCCCATTTATATTCTAGCTCCTTCCCTTCATGCTTCTCTGACTAATCAATGATCCGAGTCCAACCAAAATATCATTATAATTTTCAGCTCCTATATGTAGGTTATTTCTATTTCATGTAATATAAAGGTATAAAGACTCTGCCCTTGTTCTTCCAGTTTTCCTCCAACTCCATAGAAAATTAATTACTCATCTTGTCCCATTATATTTCTACTGTAAGTAGCTTCCTGTATAATAATAATAATAATAATAATAATTTTTATTTGGACATGATACAAAGAATTACATTTGGTTATTGAGATTACATGAGGTGTACATGCAAAAGCCCCTAGTATGCAGGGCATTTTGGGCAGACTTAAAATTAACTTAAAACTAGATTGTAAGAATTATTGTAGATAGTATACAATGAGTAAAGGTGAGTATTTAAGCTATGAAATTTGAACATAGTTTTGTACTTTTGTCTTCATTATAAAATTAATTAAATCAGATTAAACAAATTAAAGCAATAGTAATAATAAAATAATAAAAGTTATGGTTGATAATTTATAAAATAAGTAAAGTTGCTTATCAAGTTTTAAAGTTTGAATATAAGTTGAACATATCAATTAATTGTAGCAATT